>WNYA01002425.1:0-41820 GCA_019512145.1 Engystomops pustulosus
GGATATTATTGTAAAGGGGCTCTGCTGTGGACATTATTGTAAAGGGGCTCTGCTGTGGACATTATTGTAAAGGGGAGCTCTGCTGTGGATATTATTGTAAAGGGGAGCTCTGCTGTGGACATTATTGTAAAGGGGCTCTGCTGTGGTTATTTAATGAGTGAGTGGTGGCTGTATTTCCTACCCTAGGCTAATACTCCAGTCAAATTTTTCCAGGTTTTTTTGTGGTAAAATTAGGAGCCTTTTTTATATTGTATGTATTTTTTTTTTCATCACAGTAAAAAGGCCAAAGACAAGAGGACATTATGGATGTGTGTTGGGGGAGGGGGGGGGGGCTATAGATAAATGGGGCTGTTATAGTGTCCCCTTTTCTGCACCCCAGACAGAGAGAAAGGGAAGCGCTATCAGGAGGGGCTACAGAAAGGGGGCATTATAGACCGGGGGCTGCAGGAAAGGGGCACTATAGATCGGGGGCTGTTGGAAATGGCACATTATATTGCTTGTCACTGGCTTTTCTATCAATTCTGCGCGATTTCCCTATAGGTAGAGCAAGGTGCAGGATAGAGAGGAGGGGGAGGGGGGAGAAGCTCCTGCTGCAGCCAGTGCACACTACACAGGGGAAGGGGGAGCTCCTGCTGCAGCCCGTGCACTCCTGCTGCAGCCCGTGCACACTACACAGGGGAAGGGGGAGCTCCTTTTGGTCTGAATATAAGAAAGGAAATGATGTACCATTACTGCAAGAAATGAGTTAATCCTCAAGTTTGAATTTCCAACTGCTGCTCTGATACACTTACACACATGGTGCACAAAAACATATATTCCAAATAAGTGGTAATATAATAATACCATTATGTGCAATAAGAAATCGTAAGTGTCTGTTAATTTTTAACATGTATATTTTTTTCTGTTTTTTTTTATTTTAGTCCTGTGACGCCGTCCCGCGACGTGATCGTTTCCCATGGGATGAAGAGGTAATCCCCGTTTCCAACCCAAGAACGACATTGTCGCGGGACGTCGTGTTTTCCTTATACCATCTAAATACTAACTAGTTACTGTGTTTAACAACTCAAATACATTGTAAAATGGGATATTTGAAACAATGTTATTGTATGGTTACCGCAGTATCGGCCCTCCACTCTCATACATATTCATGAATTAACCGGAAGTGATGTAGAGGGAGGGGATAGGATTACGTCACCGGGAGGGAATTTTAAATGTGAGTCATGTTAGTCTGTTCATTAGATGTTTGTCATGATTAAGAGCGGAGTCTCCGCTCGAAACGCGTAGACGTTAAGACGCAATAATGCATTGGAACCTTCTTTTGATACGTGTAAAATAAAGCCTTGTTGAATTGGAGCTTTTGGCTGGACCGTGACCTTCTTTCATAATTGGAGCGTAACAGTGGCCTGAGCAGCGAGGTGGTCCCTGCCGACCCAACTTCAAGTGCCCACTATTAGAGGAGGTGAGCTGGCATTTTTTTCTTTTCCCAGTGCACACTACACAGGGGAAGGGGGAGCTCCTGCTGCAGCCAGTGCTGCAGCCAGTTATACTCACTACACAGGGGAAGGGGGAGCTCCTGCCGCTAGCCACTTGTTTTGTAGCTGGACACAAATCTATTGTCTTTCAGCCAATCACAGGACAGTGAAGAGGAAGAGGGAGGCTTGATCTTCAGACAGTTGTCTTACAGCCACGCAGAGCACAATGAGAGGGTTGTGAAGGTTTAAAGCAGACCTGTCACCAGCGACCCCCGCCGCTAATACCTTTTAGATGTCTTCATACATGTTTCCTATCCACGTGATAGAAGAGAATTCCAGAGGGAGTCCATGAATGATCTTTGACTATGAGAGAGTTGAGAGAGATGCTGGCTGTGTGTGACATCGAAGAGAAATTATCTCCCTCATTCACCCCTCCCTCAGGAATTCTCTTCAGCATCACACACAGTCAGCATCTCTCTCAACTCCAAGGACGTGGGGAAGCTTGACTGTATGCTGAAGAATGGGCAGAGGCCGGCTTGTAGTGGTGGGAAGGCTTCTGCTGCAGACAGTTGTTTTATATCCAGGCAGAGGACAGTGAGGGGGGGGGGGTTCTGCTGCAGCTTTCTCTGTGTATAATATTCCACTATGACGGGCGTCTAGTGAGCGCTCACCCATCCCTGCAGCGCTCATCTTTCTATATAAACATCATCCGCTCCCTATAACTTTTTAACTTTTTAATGTGAAAAAGTTTTCTCTTTTTGCCCTGAATATTTCGGCGCTGAGCTGACATTGTAACGACTCCCCCCCTGTATTAAGCTGCTTTGTCTGCAATATTAAAGGCGTCTGATGAAGATTAGCGCCGCGCGTCATCCGTCCCTCCTGATAGGAAGAGACTGGAGACATTTCTGTAATGAAGCCGAATGTCTCATTCCCGGCGATTTCCATTTGGCTTGTAGGGAGCGCAGCAGCGTGACCGGGGGGCCGTCACATCCAGGGATCGTCACTCAATAAGGGGGTCACATCCAGGGATCATCAATCAATAAGGGGGTCACATCCAGGGATCGTCACTCAATAAGGGGGTCACATCCAGGGATCATCATGTATGTAGTGATCTCCCCCTAGTGGTGATGTATAATCTGTATGTAGAGATCTCCTCCTAGTGGTGGTGTATAATGTGTATGTAGTGAGCTCCCCCTAGTGGTGGTGTATAATGTGCATGTTTATAGATTTTTAAGGCAAGGTGTGGCTAACTGTTCATTCAGTTATTAGACATGATCCCCTCCTCTCCCCGGACCCCTCATTTTCCTTTGCCCCTTTGGTTATTCTGGTTGGGGTGCAGGGACCTGACGTTGCCGGGGCTGTATATTGCCCCTCCGGATGCATCTTCCATGGATCCATACATTCCTGGAATGACTCAGACGCTGTCTCCTCTCTCTTTGACATCGTGAAACTTTTATCCGTCTCTTTCCAGTGGGTGGTGGTGGCCCCCGTGGTTTGCTGGTTGCCATGCCGACAGACTCCGCGTAGCCGAGGACAATTACGACGACTCTTCTGGTCCCTTGTTACATTTTTGAGGTTTTTCTGTGACATCGCGCGGGGACAGAACTCAGGACTTTATGTCCTTCTACTGGGGATAATCTAGTTCCCTCCTTATCTTAATTGTCCTCATCATTATCAGCTCGTTAGGTCTGCAGGGGGCGGGGATGTGAGAAGTCTCGTAGCCCCAACAATGTATAAGGACCCTTTTACCCCCATATTATATAGTGACCCCCGGATCTCCAATGCACCCGGACAGATCCCGAGTGGTCGCTCTTTCACCCAACTCCTCCACTACTCTCATCCTCCTCATTGTCATTACTCTCATCCTCCTCATTGTCATCAATCACTCTCATCCTCCTCATTGTCATCACTCTCATCCTCCTCATTGTCATCACCCTCATCCTCCACCCTTACATCTTTTTCCTCCTCTTTGTCATCATCATCCTTATAGTCATCACTCTCATCCTCCTCCTCATCACTCTCACCATCCTTCTTCCATCTCCTCTCCACCCTTGGGGTCCTTGGTGCTGCGGCTCCTGAATATCAGATATCGGATCCTGTATTTAAAAATTGCAGGACAGAATCCCAAAAATTTTACGGAACATGAAATATTCCATAGTTCCATGGTGGGCGGGGCCTGAGAGGCTGCGGGGTGTATAGGGTTACACTGGGTCAGCAGAATTTTCTTGGTCTGGTTCTTCCCGTTGGCAGCAGTGTAGGGTTCTCTGCCGCAGGGGAATATTACAGATCCTGAAATTACAGGCTGCACAACACACAAAGATGGAAGAAGAAAGCAATGAGGACGTGGAACAAGGGTCTCCTAAGGTCATGGAGCTCTGGGGTCCCAGACTCACAGTCCAGGGGCTAGGACCTCCTCCATGTGGCCAGGACCTCCCCCATGTGGCCTGGACTTCCACCATGTGGATAGGATCTCCTCCATGTGGCCAGATTTTCTTTTATGTGACCAGGATATCCACCGCATTACCAGGACCTCTTCCATGTGGCCAGTACCTCCTCTATGTGGCCAAGACCTCCCCCATTTGCCCAGGACCTCCATAATGTGGCCAGAAACTTCCCCATGCGGTCAGGACCTCCCCCATGTGGTCAGGACCTCCTCCATGTGGCCAGAACCTCTCCAATGTGCCCATGGTTCCTTCATGTGGCCAGGACTTCCTTCATATGCTCAGAATCTCCTCTATGTGCCCAGTATCTCCTGCATGTGGCCAGGATCTCCCCCATGTGGCCAGGACATTGTTATTGTCCCCAAGGCTTCCTCCGTGTGGCCAGGACCTCCACCATGTGGTTATGATATCCATCATTTGTTCAAGACATCGTCATTGTGCCCAGGATCTCCCCCTTGCAGCTAGGATCACCCCAATGTGTCCAGTACCCTCTCCATATGGACAGGACTTCCTCAACGTGGCCTCTTCTATATCGTCAGTATCTCTTTTGCACGGTCAGGACTGCCTTCATGTGGCCAGGATCTCCACATTGTGACCAGGACCTCCCACATGTGGCCAGAACCTGCACAACATGGCATGAACCTACTCTTTGTCGATATTATCTCCTAAATTTGGTCAGGACTTCCTCCATTTGTCAGGACCTTCTCCATGTGGCCAGGACTTCCTCTATGTGGCCAGGAACTCCCCCCATGTGGGCAGGACTTTCTCAATCTGGTAAGGACGTCCTAATTGAGCCCAGGATCTCCCGCATGCAGCCAGGATCAACCTAATGTGTGCAGGACCTTCTCCATGTGGCCTGGATCTCCTCCATGTGGTCAGGACTTCCTTCATGTAGCCAGGACCTCCCCACGTGGACAGGACCTTCGCCATGTGGTCAGGACTTCCTACATGAGGCCAAAATCTCCTCCATGTGGCCAGGATCTCCTCCATTTGGTCAAGACTTCCTCCTTGTGCCCAGGATTTCCCTCATGTCCATGACTTCCTTTGTGTCTACAGGACCTTCTTCACATGGCCAGGACCTCTCCCATTTGGCCAGAATCTCCCCCACGTGGCCAGGACCTCCCCCATGTGACCAGGACCTCCCCCATGTGGCCAGGACCATCTCAATGTGGCCATGATTTCCCCCTTGTGGCCAGGACCTCCACCATGTGGTTAGGATCTCCTTGAGATGGTCAGGACCTCCCCAACATGGCCTTGACTTCCTCCATGTGGATAGGATCTCCTTCATTTGGCCAGTACTTCCTCCTTGTGGCCAGGATCTCTTTGGCCATGACCTTCGTGTGGACAGGACCTTCTTCACATGTCCGGGACCTCTCTCATTTGTCCAGGACCTTCGCCATGTAGTCAGGACTTACTCCATGTGGCCAGCATCTCCTCCATGTTGCCAGGATATCCTAGATGTGACCAGGACCTCGCCCATGTGGTTAGGATCTCCTCCATTTGATCAGGACTTCCTCAATGTGGCCAGGATCTCTCCCATGTGGCTAGGACTTCCACCATGTGGCCAGGATTTCCACCACATTGCCAGGACCTCCCCCATGAGGCCAGAACCTCCCCCAGGACCTTCTCAATGAGGAAAGGACTAGGATCTCCCCCATGTGGTCAGGACTTCTTCCTTGTGGCCAGGATCTCCTCCTTGTGGCCAGGACCACCCCATGTGGCCAGAACCTCCTGCACATGGCTAGAATCTCCTCCACATTGCCAGGACCTCCCCCATGTGGCCAGGACTTGCTCCATGAAGCCAGGACTTCTACCATGCGGCCAGGATCTCCTCCACCACATGGCCAGTAACTCCACCATGTGGCCAGGACCTTTCCTATGTAGCCAGGACCTCCCTCGTGTGGCCAGGACCTTCCCCACGTGGCCAAAACCTCCACCACATGGCCAGAACCTTCTCTAAGTGGCTGTTTGATCCCTCAATGGACTGTGACACCTATATGTGTATAGACACTGCACTGCCCACTAGAGCTCAAACTGAATAGTTATTGTATGAATACACAAAGACAAAGAAGTGCAATACTTGGCCCAAAGGTGAATACCAAAAAAGTTCCTTTATTCGATAAAACAAAAATACATATTAAAAACCATTAAAAAACTGTATGAAATTAAATGCATCAGAAAAACATGGACAGAGGGTGTAGGGTAAGAACCCCCCTTATGCCATGTGCGAGTACAATAGAGATTTCAGAGGGTATAAACCCTTGTGTATGGTGGCTTGTACATAACCCGTGGACTGCCTGTAGTCCTTATGTATGAAATTCTTACATTCCTTAAGGACCTTTGGTCATGTGACCATTCCTTTGCAGGTTCTGTGGGTTATAGAGAGATGCACAGCTATTAACATAAGGGAGGGCTTTGGGTTCAGTAAGAAAATTGAAGGCGAAATGATGGAGAGAGCAAGATCCCCTCCTTTTTTTCCATCTGTAAAGCCTTATGTGGGCCCCCCAGCAGCTCTGGGCCTCGGCACTTGCCCAGGTAATCCGAGTGTTGGCACCAGCCCTGCTGGTAACGGTCCTTCCTGCAGGTACACAAGGCGGTGGAATGGTTGGATCTGGCAATGATTCCATTGTGGAGTAAGAATTCAGGGGAGGCGGGGGTCAAACTCATTTTCCTTGGGGGGGCCACATCATCCTCATGGTTGCGATAAAGGGGCCGAATGTCATTTTATTATTGTATAAATATATTTACTCCAGCTGCTTAGTAGTTACATTTATACAGAATTGCAATTACAATTGGCCAGCAGCATATAGCTTCCAGATGGTCCATGCACACTACAGCATGTAGGGGTGCAAGTAATAAAGTGCACTTTAGGGTAAGTGCTGGATATGTGCAGTGTAGGGGGGGCAAACCACCCATGGTCCTGGCTACAGGCACCGGGGTTGGTGTTGGACATAGTTGAGGACTGTACAGTTGATAGCTAACGCTCTTAAACCAACTGTTTTCTTAGAAAATGTGTTGGTCCTGTAATCCGCTCCTTGCACCAAGGTCTGAAATTTGTCCGAAGACATGTCACCTTGGTGGCATAATCATCAAGCTATATATGGTACGCATAGTACACACGGTGTACCTAGTGTGCGACATCTAGGTGTCACTACTTAGACACCCCTGGTCCCCTAAAGACCCGCGGTTTACAGAGACCACACAAGTACTCAGGCTCAGGTTTTAGGTGTAAGCCTGCGGTCAGGATTTGACAAATACAAAGACAGTCCAACTTAGTCTTGTCCTCAAAGTTGAAAAACCTATAAAAAAGCTGCAATGCAAACTAACTTATAGTCAAGGTTACTATAGTTGTGCAAACAATATTCACATTGGCTTAAACAGCCCGTTGGGTACAGTGCTTGGAACATTACATAACCTTACTGTAAACAGCATGGCTATTTTGTAACATTGAAGAGAAATGTCTACTTCCTCGGGGTCCGAGAAATGTACCTGCTTAGGGTTACGACCCTTGCACTGGGACAGCTGGTACTCCTGCTGGTATGCAGGAGCCTTCCCTCTTGTCTCCTATTGAGACCTCTGGAGAACCTGTTAAGAGAAGATCGCTGTCTCGTCGTCATCGTCCTCAGAGTCAGGCACTGAGGGTGAAGATACAGGTGCCTCAGGTGCGATGGGGGCAACAAGCTCAGGAACCAGGTCATCCTCCAGGGACATCAGTATCGGGGACTGGTGACCTCTCTAGGCTGGATCTTACAGGCGTGGAGACAAGCACACAGAGTTGGGGCACCGTCATAAGGTCAATAAAACTGGGGGTTGACAAACACAGAGGGTCTCTTGGACTGAGTGTTGGGCTGAGAGACGTTGATACAGGGGTGAAGCAACGAAGACACTGGACGGACTCCTTTTGAAATCTCGTAGACTTTAGGGGAGAGAATGTCCCTATCTAGGTATGGCTCATGCTCCAATCGCCCATCTAACTTACTGGTGGCATGGTTGTTCCACAGCCACACTCAATCTCCAGGGACAAGAGGCTCTGCACAGGCATGGCGGTCAAAGTTTCACTTTTGTTTATCCCTGGCCTCCTCTACCCGTAGATCCACAATTTCTCTGGTATCCACCAGGCGCCTCTGGTGTTCCTAGACCCAATCTGTCTGGGGGAGCAGAGATTGGGAGTCAGGAGCTTCATGTCCAAGGCCGTATCCGCAGGAAGATGGCCATGTCTCCCGAACTTAAGGTAGTAGGGCATGTATCCGTGGAGCAATGAGTGGTGTTATTGTACAGATACACCAGCTCAGGCAGGAGCTTCGGCTAGTCAGCTTTTTTTGCATGGTTCAGAGTCCTCAGCATGTTGATGAGGGTCTGATTGATTCTCTCGCAAAGTCCGTTACCCTGTGGGTGGTAGGCTGTGGTCCTCAATTTCTTACAGCCATGGAGGGTAGAAAGCTCTTGGAACACTTGGGATTCAAATGCCGCCCCCTGGTCCGCTAGGATTTTATTCGTACAGCCGTAGGGGAGGATGCAGCTCTTCCACAGGGCTGCCCGGTTGATTCTGGTGGATAAATTTCTGACTGGCACTGCGACCGGACCTACTGGGCTCCAACTTCACATGGTGTAGGGCCACAATCTCCAGAGGGCATTGGCTCATAATGAGGTGTAGAGGGGCCCTTTGATTATGTCGCTCTCCCTGAGCGATGGCACGAGCTGGGAACTCCCGACACCAGGCCTCGATGTCGAGTTTCATGTTCAAACAGTAGAACTGCTTTCAAAGGGTAGCTTCAGTCTTCTGAGTGCCAAAGTGTCTGGAATGGTCATGGTACACATCCAGCACTATCTTGGCATCCCTCCTGTGGATCAAGGTCTGGTACAGCCAGTCATAGGTTATGGGAACCAGAGTTCTCCTCTTTAGAAGGCCCTGATGCATACTTAAAGTCTTCCTCTGCCACAATTGGTACAATTCCCCATCAGCCCTTCGCCGACAGATTCTTTCAGGCACTCGCCCACTAGAAACAATAGTCCATCAATTCTCCTATGGCGCGGCTATCAGCCTGTAGACTCAATCAGAGGTCCTTCTCTGTGGGTGATGCAGGTGTTGCTTCAGAGGGCAAGGAGTAAACTCTCTGCTTGTCTTGACTCACGAAGAGGGCATAGAGCGCAGGCATCACAACGTGTTCCCACTGAGCATCCGTGGATGGTCCAGTCCACTGGTCAGGGAGACGGGACAGCATCGGCTCCTCATCGGATACTTGATGGTGAAGTTAAAGTTGGCTAGTCTGGAGGCACACCGCTGCTCCAGTGCTCCAAGTTCAGATGCGCCAAGGGGTTGTTGTCTGTGAAGACAGTGAAGAAGGAATCAGCCAGGTAGTCTTTTCAGTCACAGCCCAGACTATCATCAGGAACTCCAACTTGAACAAGCTGTAATTCTGGTTATTTTGTTCTGGTTCTCTGAGGGAACGGCTGGCATAGGCTATGACCCTTTCAGTTCCATTCTGGAGCTGCGATTGTACAACTCCTAGGCCCTGCTTGTTGTCATCGTTGTAGAGTATAAAGAGCAGATTATAATCTGGATATCCTAGCACCGGAGGCTCAGTCAGCCTTTGCTTCGGCATCTGGAACGCAGCTTCTCATTCTAGTGTCCAGTTGATGGGCGCTCAGGACCGTTAGGTAGTCCCCTTAGAAGTTCTTGCAGGGGTGCCGCCAGCTGGTCAAACTTTGGGATAAACCGCCTCTAGTAGCTGTCAAATCCCAGGAAGCTCTTGACATCCTAGATAGTGGAGGGGGTAGGCCAGTCTTTAACAGCTGCAACCTTCTCCGGGATTGGCTCCTTTCCATCAGTGCTTACCAAATGTCCTAGGTATTTTACACTAGGCTGTAACAGGATTTGGAAGACTTCAGTCAGATGTTGGAGGTGATCCTTAGGTCTAAGATGTAGATGATGATATCGTCCAAGTATAGTAGGATGGTCTCGAAGTTTCGATGTCCCAAACATCTCTCCATTAACTGCTGGAATGTGCCCGGGCATTGCATAGGCCGAAGGGCATGTTGTTGAACTCGAACAGGCCCATTGGGTTGGTGGAGGCCATCTTCTCCCTAACTTCAGGCACCATGGCCACTTGCCAGTAGCCACTGCTCAGATCTTCGGTGGAGAAGAAGGCAGCCAACCCTACGTCTGCGAGGGATTCCTCTATTCAAGGCCCCAGTTAGACATCCTTGTGGGTGATGTTGTTGATCTTCCTATGGTCAACACAGAAGCAAAGGCTTCCATCCTTCTTCTTCACAAGGATGTGGCTGGATAACATTGGCTGACTTCATCTCTTGTACCAGCTTCTTCACTTCTTGGTAACGGACTAGAGGAATTGGCTGATACCTCTCCTTGATAGGAGGATGAGAGCCAGTAGGGATGGTATGCTGGATCAGGGTAATCTGCCCAAAGTCCAGCAGTCTTGGTTCTCTTCGACTCCAGGTGTTCAGGGATTTTGCTATTGTCGGATGCTGTGGGCCCAGGAGTCACGGGAAGTGGCTGGCTGTTAGGAACTATCAGGTGGTTTTTTTCCTCCTTAATGGGGCAGCTACTTCCAACTGCGACATTCGCTCAAGCATTTTGCTCATCGTGTCCGCCAGGATGGTGACCTGCTCCGCCAGGTCAGCGACTTCTCCGGACACAAGAGGCAGTGTTGCCAATTGCACTGGAGGAAAGGTTAGAGCAGCATCTTCCAGATCCACAGGCTCAGACTCCTCCTGAGGTTCAGCAGGCAGGCGTTCTCTCAGGATGACGATGGCAATCTCCTCAAGAAAGGAAGCCTGGGCAAGTTGAAGAGACAGCATTTTTAACTGGCATTTATGATGCTTATCCAAAGCCCATTAATAAATTGTTCCCGCAAGGTTTGGTCAGAATTTTCAGCCTCTTTAGGTTTTGGGCAACATCCTGGCGTTCCGCTCAGGGCCAAGACTTGACTTCCCGGAGAGCAGGTCCCTTTAACTGCCTGGTTAGGATGCCCAATTTCTGTTCTTCTGTGAACTGGTACAGAGTGAAGGTAGCTAGCATCTTATCTCTAAATTCGGAGAGAGTGTGCAACTTTCATAGTGGGGTAACCAGGGGGCCCTAGGATAATAGGGAATAGTCAGGTGCATAAACATGGTGGCACTGGTTGTAGTGGAACTAGATGGGCTCTCGGGAGTATTTGGCAGACTCTGATGCCCCTCTGAGGGTCCTGGTGACAGGAGTCGCTATGGTAGAGTGTCCTCTTCCTGACCTGACATGGTTTGGCTGGTCTTTCCAAGCCTGAGGGGCTAAAAAGCTTAACAATGTCCGTTGCTGTGGGCGATGGCGGGTAATGGGCACATGGTCCCTTGAGGCCACAGTCACTATTCCCTGGGAGCTGAGCCAATATACACCTTACTTCGGAAACAATCTATACCCTCTTTAACTTCCCCAGCGATACTCACTGAGGATCAGCCGCGATGACGGGACAGCCCCGGTGGACAATGATCTTCTTTACAGATGCCCTGTAGGCAGAAAGTGCTCCGCTGGGATCAGCGTTGCTCCGGTAGATACCCAGACAAAGATTGCTACAGCTACCAAGGCCAGCAAGGAAGAGCTTGCAGAGCTGGTGAAAGGGCTCAAGATGGACATTAATTCTCTGGAGGGAAGGAAGACCATTATCCTGCAGCACGGCGACCCCTTCAGAGAAAAGATGGAGAACGATGACCAGTTCCGATCAATGGAGAAGGACAAAATCAGAAGACTGAGGGGGCTCCAGTCGCAGATGAATGAGGAGGTGGTGGAAGAGACTGCACCGGAACATCAGCTGTGTCCATCTGATAGTCTGCAGCAACATCATCAGACTCCATACAGCGGGCCCCCAGCAGAGCAGGTGGCTCTACCATCAGACTCCAGCTCTGCTGGTGAGGTAGAAGACGACAACATCGGCCAGGGTGGGAGGCTGATGGCACAGATAAGCCTCCTCGAATCTCAGTCCATATGTAATGATTTGGGACCAGAGATTAAGATGAAGATCAAGGCTAAGAAGATCTCGGCCAGAGAAGAGGTAGGACTGGTGTATGTGCCCCACCCTGTGCACCCCTTGCTAGCGGCGAGTCCCACTTCCCACCCGCCCTTGAGTTCTGTTGTGGACCCTGAGCAAGGAAGTGGGAAGAGATAACCTTTGGCATTGCTAATGGTAATGGACGTCATTTCTGCTTGTGGTAGCAAAGGTGGTGTGGGACAGACATCGGCAATGAGGCCAAACAGCGCAGCAAGTCTTGGCTCTGGTGTTCGGGTCCATCCCTCAGTGAGAGGGGGGGGCGGCCTGGCACTAGAGCTGGATGTGAGTGCTCCAGCTGCCCTGGAAGTGGTGGCAGCTGCTCAGCAGCTGCCGCTGTATGAAGGGGCAGTTGAAGCAAAGGGACCCGATCCAGCTATGGGAAAAAAAATGGAAGGTGGACTGAAGGTGGATGGAACCTTCAAGCCAGGGGTCTGCCGCCTGTCCTGGGGAGATGGTCCTATCCCCTGTGGCAAAGACTGCAGCTGGTCCAGCCAATGTATGTGTGGAGCCTGAGGTACCTTCTAGTGTGAATAGTGGTATGAATGGTGGTGGTAGTACTAATGTGGTCAGTAGTGACATCTCCGATGCGTAGTTATGTGACTCTCGGTGCTGGTGCTACTGGTGTATCCTCCCCATCGCCAGTCTTTGGTGATGGCATGTTGCAATGGCACCTCCTGGAGGCCCTCAGAAGGGGAGAGGGAACATTGAATGTAGAGGGGCAGGAGGTTGAGATGAGGAGCAGATGAGGGGCAGAAGATAAAAAATGTAAAAAGGGTGCCAAAAAGAAAAAATGCAAAGCTGTAAAAGCTTCAGCCGCTTCAAAGGAAGGCCAAACCACCTCCCCTTTGATTGTTCTTTCTAACCGTTTCCGTTTTCTTGGTGGGGTGACCAAGGGGGCAATGGATATGTCAGTCTCCCTAAAGATTAGAGGCTGCTCCTCTTCAGACGGTGGCAAGGAAGGGTGTGGGAAAAAGAAAGCTGTCTAACTCAATCACTCATGATGGTGGCCCCCACTCCATTAACGCTGGCGTCCATTAATGTCGCCAGCATTAAGTCTGATGCGGCTAGATTTGCGGCCTTTGATTTTCTCGGCCTTGTTGAAGCCGACATTTTATTTTTGCAGGAGACCAGGCTGCCAGATTTGGCAGCCGTGTTAAAAGCTAAGAGGGAATGGAGACACGGGCCTTCCTATTGGTCTCTTGCGGCCGAGCCGTATAGCGGAGTGGCGGTACTTTTTACCGCACCAGTAGAATGCCGGCGGGTTATTGAGTTAGAAATGGGGAGGTGCCTGATCCTGGATGTCCTCATGAAGGGACAAGAACTTCATCTAATTAACATCTATGGTCCATAGTCCAAGTGGGACAGGAAGTGTCTCTTTATGAGGATCAAGCCCTACCTTTTTACAAGTCGGCAGGTGGTCTTTGGAGGGGACTTCAATGCTGTCACGAGGCTCCAGGATAGAGGAGGTTCCAGAGACAAGCTGACTTATGATAGCGTCGCTCTTAATAGCATAGCTAGTGAGGCTCGCCTGGTGGATGTCCACATCCGGCACACCCCAGGCCACGCGGGGTTCACCTATTATAGGGGTAGCTGCAGGTCTAGAATAGACAGGTTTTATTTAAAGGAAGAAGCCATTTTTTCACCAGTTTCTGTTGTTGAGGTGGAGTTCTCCGACCACTGTCTAATTTTGTTTTCTCTAAATGTTACAGAGACCCCCCGGATGGGAAGAGGCTACTGGAAGCTCAATTTGTCTCTCCTGGAAAAAGCGGAGATCAGACAATCGTTTGAGGACTTTCTTCAGAGCCAGGTACCATTGCTGGGCCTTTGTAGCAATAAGTCAGAGTGGTGGGAGATGCTCAAGAAAAGGGTGGCGAGATTCTTCCGCCAGCTCTCGAGCCTGGACCGCCTGTATCAGGGCCTGAGGAGGAAACTCGAGCATCTCGTCTCGACTGGAGGTAGTCGTGAGGACACGACTGGAGGTAGTCGTGCTGAAGAGGTGTCAGTACGATAGACATGCATCTTTGGTTTTTGAGAGGGATTACGGGAAATACCGCTCGCCCGACCCTTACAGAAACTGCAAGATGTCAGTGAATGGTAAAGTTGTCACAGGACTGGTTGACAGTACGGGATCCCTGAAAAGGTCCAGATCAGGGATTCTGGAGGTCGTCAGATCCTTCTACTCACACCTCTTGTGCAGGAGGGATCTAGATCGGGATGTGATGTCGGCTTTCCTGGCAGAAACTGTCCCTGAGCCAGGAGTAGACCCCTCCCTTGATGTTTTGACAGAGATGATCAGGGAAGAGGAAGTCAGCCAGGCGATTGAAGGGCTCGCCCTCAAGAAATCGCCGGGTCCAGATTGCTTAACAGCTGAGTTCTATAAGACCTTTAAGGACGCCTTGGCTCCTCTCTTGACTGAGGTATTCAATGAGTGTCTTTCCTCGGGCGCTCTGCTGAAGTCAATGAGGAGGTCAGCCCTGATCATCCTGTCAAAGGGTAAGGACCGATCTCCCATAGCGCTTCTCAATACCGACAGAAAGGTTTTGGCAAAGGTGCTGTTTAATCGGCTGGTGCAGTTTGCGTCCCGGCTCCTTTCGGGGACCCAGCACTGCTCTGTTCCAGGCCGCAGTACATTTAGTGCTGTGCTTTGTGTCCGGGAGGCAGTGGAGCAGGGCAGGGCTGGTAACTGGAAGGGGTACTTGCTGTCCTTGGATCAGGCAAAAGCGTTTGATCGTGTTAACCACGAGTACCTCTGGTCTGTCCTTCTGAGGTATGGCCTGCCGGGTGCTTTTGTCAATTGGCTGAAAGTTTTGTATGCAGGGGCAGAGAGTTTCCCGCTTGTGAACGGTTTTTGTATGGGCCCGGCGAAAATCTAATTTAGAGGGCGGGTCTTGTGTTCTCCAGGTGAATCCGCTGACCCACAGCCTATTGATGTTCGTAAAAAAGATATTGACCCCTTCCTTAGGAAGGTGGATCGGGGGACTTGCGGGGGATCGGAATTGATCGGGACAGCACCGGAACCACTCTACGGGTGGTAAGCGTATCGGATGGATGTCAAAGAAAAAAAAAAAGAAGGGGAAGCCAGGAAGGGGGGGGGGTAATATGTTGTGTGTCCGAGGGCAAGCGGGGGAGAGGTTCATGGGTGATGTCAAGAGTGTCACCACTACTCGGATAGGCTTCTCTGGGTCCAAGATCAACAGTATAAGGGTGAGAGTCCTCTGGCTGGAGAGAGGTAGTCCAGGCATTATGCTCCGGATACTCTCCAGGACCCAAACCTCCAAATTCGCGGCTTGAATTTGGCGCAAGGGTGTACCCCCATGCAAACTGGGACGGCAGGCTTGAGATCGCCCCGCCCAGAAGGGACCAGTGGAGGGGTTGGTCTTTGACCCTCAGAGAAAGGATTTACCTGATCAAAACCTTCCTGCTCCCAGTTGCTTGATTTATCATGGGCAGTTTATGTATCTTGCCCCACAGCCTCTCTGGGGTCGGGTCTACAGTCTGTTCTTTCATTGTGTTATGAGGGTATAGGCTGAAACTAGAGTCAGAGAGGAGGATACTTACTGCACGAGGAAACAGGATGGTGGTGTATGGTCACCCGTGTTTTTCCTATGAATACCATTCTTAAGATCAATGTAGCAAACCTCTGGAAAAAGAGGCTCCTCCTGGTAGATACTCCTGCAGCAAGAGTGGTTTCGTCGGCCTTTCTTCCAGGAATGGGAGACAGGAGGGCAAGTGAAGATCTTGCACCCACCCGGGCATCTTCCCGGCTTACGCTACCCAACCTGGTTCTGAGGCGATTCGCCAGGTGGGGTCCTGGGATTGTGGGAGTTCAGGACCATGTCGAGGAAACTCCTTGACCATAGGGTTCGTGTTGACCCATTTCTCAGAAGCCCCTGGCCCCGGATTGCCAAGTCGGGATCTGGGGGTGGGTTTGAAGACTTTTGATTCCATCAGGATCCCCTTGAAGTTTTGGTGGAACGTGGACTTGTGCGGCTGCTCCCCATGGAAAGCTGTGTGTGAGGGACATCTGAAGTGTAGGAGCTCTGAGGAAAGGGGTTGTCCCCGGGAGGAGTGCGGTGGCCTGCTGGAGAGCATGGACCACTTCCTGCTTCATGTCCCTTTAACACATAGAGGTGTACAATAGGGTGGGCGCTTCTCCTCATGCCCGGGATTGGCCGGTCTCTCCTAGCTGAGTGGGCCCTATGGCGCATTCAGAGCCTGTGTCCGGGACCGCTGCACGTTATTGCTATCAGTACTGGTCAGTTACCACACTGAACGCACGATGTTTAGATCGACGCAACTCCCGCGGGATGGTGGTTAAGACATTCTGGTGCCTGGTGAGGTGCGCTCTCTGGAGTATGAGGAGCTGGGCACGGGAGGTGCCTCTCCCTTAGTGTCCCTTAGTCTGTCCTCTCCCTCCTGGTGAAGGTGCGCTCTCTGTGAGTATGAGAGGCTGTGGGCACGAGGAGGACCTCTCTCCTAGTTCCCTTATCCGTCCCTCTCCATCCTGGTGAAGGTGCGCTCTCTGGGTAATGAGAGGCTGGGCACGGGGAGGACCCTCTTTCCTTTGTCCCCTTAGTCTTGTCCTCTCCCCTCCGGGTGAAGGTGCGCTCTCTGGAGTATGGAGGCTGGGCACGGGGAGACCTCTCTCCTCTTAGTGTCCCTTAGTCCTGTCCTCTCCCCCCTGGTGAAGGTGCGCTCTCTGGAGTATGAGAGCTGGGCACGGGGAGGACCTCTCTCCTTAGTGTCCCTAGTCTGTCCTCTCCCCCCTGGTGAGGTGTGCGCTCTCTGGAGTAATGAGAGGCTGGGCACGGGGGAGGACCTCTCTCCTTAGTGTCCCTTAGTCCTGTCCTCTCCCCCCTGGTGAGAGGTGTCTCTCTGATATATGAGCGCTGGCACGGGGGGGCCCTCTCTCCTTATGTCCCTTAGTCTGTCCTTCTCGCTCCTGATGAGTGCGCTCTCTGGATGTATGAGAGGCTGGCCAGGAGGAGGACCTCTCCCTTAAGTGCCCTCAGCTGTAATCTGTCCTCTCCCCCTGGTGAAGGTGGCGCTCTCTGGAGTAAAGAGGCTGGGCACGGGGAGGAGCTCTCTCCTTAGTGTCCCTTAGTCTGTCCTCATCCCCTCCTGGTGAAGGTGCTGCGTCCTCTGGAGTAAGGAGGGCTGGCATGGGGAGGGCCTCTGCTCCTTAGTGTCCCTAGTCTGTTCCCTCCGCTCCTGGTGAAGAGTCGCTCAATCATTGGAGCTATGAAGAAAGAAAAAAAACGCAACTGGGAAAGGAAAACCCTTCGTTAGATGTCCCTGCGAAAAAATCTCCCCGCTGAGTGAAAAAGAAAAAATTGAGCTCTTGTAGATGAAGGCATGTGCACGGGGAGGCCTCTCTCCTTTGTGTCCCTTCAAATCTGCCGATCCTCTCTCTCCCCTCCGGTGAGGTGCGCTCGTCTAGAGTATTAGAGAGGCTGGGCACATTGGGAGGGACCTCTCTCCTTAGTTCCACCTAGGATCTTCCAATCAGGGGGTCCCCAATCCTGTTGAAGGTGCAGCTCTCTAGGATTCTGAGAGGCTGGGCACGGGGAGAAGGCCTCTAACTCCTTAATGGTCCGCTTGTCTGTCCCTCTCCAACTCCTGGTGCCAAAAGTGGCAGCTCTCTGAGTGTTAAGAGGCTTGGGCACGTGGAGGGAGCCTCTCTCAACTGATAGGTGTTCCCTTAGTCTGTCCTCTCCCCCTGGTGATGATCCAAAATCATCAAGGGATTATGAGAGACATGAGGACACACAGGGAAGGACCTCTCTTCCAACATAGTACAGAGAGAAGTAGTACGTGTGGGCCCATGCATATATAACCCAGATGAAGGGATTCTGTGCACTGAATCCATCTATCCAGGAGAGAATATACTGTGGGCACTTAAAACATATATACAGGAGAAGTAGTACTGTGGCCTGTAGCAAAATAATTGACGGAAATAGTAAACTGTTCCGTCCTATATACAGGGAAATTAGTACTGTGCACTGAATATTACGGAGAAGTATACTGTGCACTGTCTATTCCAGGAGAAGTAATACTGGTGCACTTGTAAAATTATAAAACAGGAAAAATCGTTAACTCTGATTGCCCTGTATAAAGGTATCAAACAACAGAGAAGATAGTAACTGTGGCACCTGAATGAATAAAAAGGAAAAGGGTAATACAATGAGAAACGTGTAGTACTGGTGCACATGTGATATATACAGTAAGAAGTAGTAAAAAAAACTGTCAGACTGCCCTGTATACAGAGAAAAGTAGTCCGGTGCCTCGTATCATAGATGATAAACATGAGTAAAGTAGTACTAAGTGCACTGTATATATATACAGGAAAACGAGTAGTAACTGGAACGGTGTACACTAGTTTTTAAATATCAGAGAAAGTAGTACGGGTGCACTGTATATAAAGACACATGAGAAGAAGTACTGTGGCACTTTATATATACACTAGGAGAGTACGATACTAGTGCACTGTAAAATATATACAGTGAGAATTAGTTCCTGTTGCCCTGTATAGATATACGGATAAGTAGTAACTAAAGTACACTCAAAATAAAATACAGAGGGATAAGTAAAGTAGTAACATGTTAGACCTGACCCATAGTATACAGGAAAATAGTACTGTTCACCTGCCCAATATACAGAGAGTCGTACGTTGCAGCTGTATATACTACGGAGAAATTAGTACTAGGGGGCCCTGTATTATATAACAGGAGAAGTAAGTACTCTGTTACACGTGTACATATACACAGAGAATAGTAACTGTGCGACTGTCCTCCATATGACAGGTATAAGGTAAGAACTGTGTCACTGTATATATAATACAGGAGGAAGTAAGTACAATGTGGGGACACAATCTTAAAATATATATACAGAGAAGGGTACTGAGGTGCACTGTACATTATACAAAAAAGAAAGAAAAAGAGAAGGGAAAGGAGAGTGAGTCTGTGCACTGTATATCAAATACAGGAAGAAAGTAGTAACCTGGTGCACGTTATATAAATACAGTAGAAGTATAATACTAAATGCACTGAAATATATATAGATTAATTTAATTTTCTAAATTGAATACCTCGAATCCAAATAAAACCAATTAAGAGTATAAGCCCTAGACGCCCCTAGCATCACTACCCATCATCCTCTCACTGTGATAGAGTCAGGACCCAACCTTAGGATGATATGTTGAAAATGCATCGATTGAATTACATGACATAATCCCTGCGAGCTTGCGCTGATCTTTCTCTTCAATGCTCCAAACAGTTTAATTTTCTTTCCAATGGAGCCATTTAGTGGTTTGTGGGGAAATGTCCCTTCTAGTTCGGTCAAATTTATTCAAATCTTTGAAAAAAAAGCCACAAAAAATTCACAATCTCTGCAGAACTTCTATTCCACCTTCTTTCCGAACATAACTCAGCGAGGAGCCGCACTCGTAGAGCCGATGAACAAACAGAAAATAAAGAGATAGCAGCTGCCGATTCCTCACAAGTGTAGCGATGATGCCCATGTAATGCATCAAGTACTACATCCAACCCGTCGCATCATCCATCTCAATCACAAATAACGGAAACACCAGCACTGAGAGCTCCAACATAAGACTAGCTTAAGATTATATACGCAGACGAGCTAGTTATAGGCCACATTAACTGACCACCCTATGTACAGAAGAAAGGGAAGCATAACGACGATAATACCGTGCCCCCTATGTACAGAAAAAGGAACATAACCTACTCAAATACTGCACCCCTATATACAAGAATATACTACGATAATACGGCCCAGCCCCGTTGTACAGGATAATAACTACTAGTAAAATACTGCCCCACTATAGTACAGGAATAAAGAAACGCAATAAATCTGACCCCCTCATGTAAGGAAGAGAACTACTAAAAAATACTAGCCCCCTAGGCAAGAAATATAACTCCTATAATACTAACCCCCCTGTACAAGAAATAAACTACTAGAATACCGCCCCCTATGACAAGAATATAACTACTATAAATACTCTGCCCCCGATGTACAAGAATAGAACTAATATATACTGCCCCCTATGATACAGGAATATAACTACTATCAATACTGGCCCACCCATATGTCCAAAATAGAACTCTATAATACTGCCCCCGATGTACAGGAGAGAACATACTAGATACTGCCGGGAAACCCTCTGTTCAAGAAGATAACTACTAGATACAGGACTCCCTATGTACAGGAAATAATAACTAACGATAATACGCCACCCTCTGTACAAGAACATAACTACTATAATAACTGCCACCCTAGGACAGAAGATAACTACTATAATGAGCTGAACCGCCCTATGTAAATATATAACGACGATAATAACGGCTGCCCCGGGCCCCCTATGTCCAGGAATATAACTACTATAAACGGCCCCCTATGTATCAGGAATAATAACTACGATAATCTCCCCCTAGGTACAAGAATATAACGTACTAAATCCTGCCCCCTATGGTACCAAATATAACTACTATACACGGAAGCCGGGAAAGAGAAACGCCTATGTAGCAGGTATATAATACTATAGAAAATACTGCCGAGGAAACCCTATGTACGAATATACTACTGTAATACTGCCCCCTAGTACAGGAATAAACTAATAAATAATACTGAGCCCCCCTATGTACATGAGATGAACTACTAGTAATAACGTGCCACCCAATGGAATAGCCAAAGTAATTAACATACTAGCATACTGGCCCCCATATTTACAGAATAAACTAGCTATAAATACTGCCCCCTATTACACGCATAGGAAACTTACTATAGGGATACGTGCCCCCTATGTAATCCAAGAATTAACTACCTAATAATACCGGCCGCCAAAGGAAGACCCATGTAACAGAAAGAATCTAACTACGATAAGGAAAAGAACATGCCTCCTATGTACAAGACTATAACTACTATAAGTCACTTCAAACCCCTATGTTACAGGATATAACAACTAATCATACTGCCCACCCTATTTACAGGAAGATACTACTAAACGAATCTGCCCCTATGACAGAATATAACCTACTATACAACTGCCCCCTATGTAAACCATACAATAACTACAAAATAATACTGCCAAGCCAACCACTATGTGCAGGAAATAATAACTACTATAATACTGAACTGCCCCCTATGTAACAAGAATTAATACTATATACTTACCCCTATGTCCAAGCATAAAACTACGATAATACTGCCGCCCCATATTTACAGAATTATACTACTATAATACTTCCGGACATAAGCAGCACCCATATTACGGAATATACTCTGATAATATTGCCGCCATATGTAACAGGAATAATACTCACTATAATACTGCAACCCCTGATAAGTACAAAAAAATGCGAAATAACTAACATTAACTGCCCCCCTATGTACATGGGATAGATCCTATAAATAAAACTGGCCCCCTATGGCGGACATACTAAAACTCTATAAACTAGCAAAAGACCCTATTTACAGGAATATAACTCTACAGATATAATACGGCCCCCTATGTCCAATAATATAACTCTATAAAAAGAATACGACTGCCCCGGCGCCCTATAGTAAACAGAATCTAACAACTACATACTGGGCAATCACTATGTACAAAAGAATAAATAACTAACTATAATACGGCCCCCTACTAACAAAGGAATAGACAACAACTATAAAAATACTTGGCCCCCTATGTAGCAAAATAAACTCTATAATACGAAGCCACTGCCCCCCTATGTACAAAAGATCTAAATACTATAATACTGCCAAAAGCCCGATGTACAAGGAATAGTAACTACTATAATACTAGCCCGCCGCCTATGTCAAAGTCATAGACATACTATAATACTGCCCCCTAAGTGTAACAGGTATATAACTACTAAGAATACTTGCCACCCTAGTGTACAGAGACATACTACTACCATAATAATACTGCCCCCATATGTAAAAAGACAGGAATATAACTACTACAATACAGCCCAAAGAACGCCCCCTATGTCAAGGAAGATAACTACTATAAAATACTGCCACCCCTTGGCGGATAGTTTGTATAGAGCTGATCTCCTGAGAGTCTCCGAATACCTGGAGATACACCAGTCAAGGCCCAACCCTGGGTTTGGTAGATGCCCCAAGCGAGCCACAGAGGCGTTCTCGACCAAAAAGGAATACAAGACCGGGAAAAACTCCCAGACAAGTCTAAAGAAATGGATTGCAAATCCAAAAGTTCTGAGTCTCATTCAGGGTCCAAGAGCATCAAAGCTAGAAATTGCATAAAGTTGCAGAAGAAAGTTGAAGTAAGAAAGTGAGTTACGCAGCAGAGAGCAATTCCTCACCAGCCCAGGCACGGAGAGCACAGGTGAAGCAGGCAGAGTACAAAGGCAGCCATCTTGGAGATGCCAACAGGTGACGCGGAGCAGATTGTCCAAGCAGCATCAGGAGTGCACAGCCCCCCACTCCGCTTCACCAGAGACAGAGGAGCAGAACGTCCCTGGAGAGACAGACCCTATCTAAGAGACCCTAGCAGCAGAGGAAGATGTGGTGGACCAGGCCATAGGCCGGCTCGCAGGGCCGGTGACGCCCCAAGATCTGCTGTGAGCCACATCGAATTCCCTGCAAGTGGCCAAGTGCAAAAGCAAACAAGCTGGAATTTTACCCACAAGGAGACTGTGATATGCATCGGACAGCCGAATTGAGAACTGAAAACAGCGACCAGCACGGCAGGATAAAAGTTGAAGAACATGTGGTTCACACGAGCCTGGATGACTACAGAGGACCGCGCAGCGGCGAAGGTTAATAGAAACCAGTTGTGAATCAGCACCGAAGCCAGGCGACTACAGCTACCAACACGGGCAAAAGGTGAAGAACGCCGGTGATTCCCACCGTGCCGTGCCAGATGGCGCAAACAGAGACCAACACAGGCACTTGAGGATACAGGAAGGATGCACTCAGCCTGGAGAAAAACACTACAGAGACCACACGTTCAGTTGGAGTAACCAGGTTGATCCCAGCCGTTCAAAAAGCACTACTACAAATAGACTGGCACACGGCAAGGGAAGGAGACAGATGTGACGCACACACCTGATGACGCAGACTACAAAAGCGAACCAGCACAGGCAGTGAAGTAACCTTTGTGGAATGATGGACAACTCACATGCCAGGCATCACTACAGAACACAGGCACGGCAGATAAGGAGAACAGTGATAACACACGAGCTCTGGTAGGAAATGCTACAAGAACCAGCACAAAGCTAGGTGAAGAGAAAACATGTTTTATAACACACAAAGCACTGAGCAGGCGTACAGAGACCTCTCCCGTCAGAGAGAGGAGACTGTTATGATGTGCACCTCAGGCCTAGGCCACTGACAGAGACCAAGGAAATGGACACGCAGGAGAAGAGACCGGTGGTGATAGCACTATCAGCCTAGGAGCACGTACAGAGAACCAAGCACAGTCATAAAAGGAGAACCAGGTGGATGGGCACTCAGCCATGGTATCACTACAGAACCAGCCACGTCAGGAGAAAGGAGACAGGATGATTCACACGGCCAGGAGGCCAACCGGACACCAGAACAAACGGCAGGATAAGGAGAAGATGTTGATGCACATCAGCCTGAGCACAAATACGAACAGAGACGAGCACGGACAGGAAAGATATAAACAGGTGTATTCACTCGCCTAGACAGGACTAGCAGAGACCAGCAACGGCAGGAGAAGGAGACAGGTGGGATGCGCACATGCCTTCGGCCGTAACAAAGCGAGCCCACAACGGCAGTGAAAAGGAGAACAGGTGCGGATTCCCTCAGGACCTGGGAGGACTACAAAGAGAACCAGCCGTCAGTAGAAGATACCGGTTGATGCAAGAACACAGAGCCTGGATGAACTACCGATAACGCAAGCACGGCAGGGGTGAAAATGACGACAGGTGGTACTGCACACAGCGCTGGGAGAGGACGTACCGAGACCAACGACACTGACAGGGAGAATGTAACAGGTGGAAGGTGACACTCATCCGGAGGCACTACAGAGCCACACTTACGGTGAAAGGGAGACGGGTGGGATTGCAGCCCAGCCCTGGAGGACTATATACAGAAACCACACGTCAGGGTGAACAAGGAGACAGGTAGATGCGATCACCTGGTCACAATACAGAGACCAGCACTGCAGGAGAAGGAAACAGGTGGATGCACCAGCCTGGAGCATACAGAGAGCGCAGCACTGGGGACAGGAATAGACAGTGGTTTGATTCACTCAGCTGGAGGACCACATAGAAAACGACCGTCACAGCAGGTGAAGGAGACCAATTGGATGCACTCACCTGAGACTACAGAGAGACAGGACAGGCAGAGGTTAGGGTAGACGGTGGATTCACAAGGCGCCTAAACGACACTACACGACCACACGGCTAATGAAGGAGACCGATATAATAGCACTCAGCCTGGAGTGACATACAGTAGACCAAAGCACGTCATGAGAAGGTGCTACAGGGGGAGTGCGGACTCAGCCTGGAGACGACAGCAGACCAGCACGGCAGGAGAAGGAGATAGACAGTGGATTCACTCAGCCTGGAACGACTAATACACGACCAGCCCGCAGGAAAATAAGGAGAACACGTGGGGATCATCACTAGAATACCTTGGAGAACTACAGAGAACAGAACACGGCGATAAGGTAGACAGTGTTGATGCACGGAACGCCTGAGGACTACAAGAAACACAAAGCACGCAGAGAAAGAGCCAGAGATGCGCCTCTGCCTGGATGCACTACAGAGAATACCAACCACGTGCATGTGAAGGAGACATGTGATGCACTCAGCCTGTAGACACTACCGAGACCGACGACGAGCAGGTGAGATAAAGCTGTGGATGTCACACTCCTGAGAGCACTACCTGTCTACCATCACGCAGGTTGAAGGAGACAGGTCGAATAACAAACAGGCAGCCGTGGACCACTACACACGACCGGCAACGAAAGGAGAGCAGAGAATGAGAACCTGGTGAATACATGCACTCAGCCTGGAGGACTACAAGAGCCACACGCAGGGTGGTAAGTGTAGACGGTGGATACACACCTCCTTGGAGATGACTAAACGGAAGTAGACAAGCACAAAAGGACACTGTCATGAAGAAAGAAACATATGGATGCCAGCTCATCCGTGGATCACTCGACAGTACCACAGCACGTCATGTGAGGGAGACACAGTGATGCCTCAGGCCTGTAGAAACTACAGATACCGATGCCCCATGCAGGTGAAGATATACCAGGTGGATGCACACGCAACCTGAGCCATAGCAGAAGACCAAGAAGAAGAAACACGGGCAGGTTGAGGAACAGAAAAGTGGATGACTCAGCCTTGGATAAACATACAGGAGACTCAATCAAAACGCATGTTGAAGGAGACCGGGAAAAGATGCACTAACAGCCTGGATGGACTTACAGAGACCGAAGCACAGCAGGAGAAAAAAGGAGACAGGTGGATAGCACTCAACCTGGAGGCACTACAGAGACACGCACAAGACAGTAGAGAGAAGAACCGGTGGATGCCTCACTGACAGCCTGATGATCGTCCAGAGACCTAAAGCAGCGTCGAGGAAAGGAACAAATGGTGGCTGCACTCGAGCCTGAAAGACTACCAGAGGAACCAGCACGGCAGGTGAAGGAACCGGTGGAATGCCCACCACTCAGCCTGAGGACTAAGCAATACGCGGAGCATCGAGCAAGTGAAACAATAGAGACCAGTGAGCTTCAAATCACAGCTGGAGCACTGACAGAAAAACCAGCACGGCAATAAGGATACCCGTGATTCAGCACAGCCTGGAGGACACATATACCAGCACTACAGAGGTTGAAGTGATACAGGTGGATGGACACTCCGCCTGGAGGGCACGTACAGAGACACATCACGGCAGGTGAGGAGACCGAATGGATGCACTCAGGAAACGACTAGTAGATTACTAAACAAGGAAAAGACCAACAGGCAGGCAGGAGTAGGGAACAAGGGATGGCACCACCTGTATTACTCAAGGACCGCACCCGCAAATAAGAGAAGGGACATGTGGATAATGCCCTTGAGTGAGTGCCTGGAGGACTACAGCTACCACACTCAGAGAGAAGGAGACAGGTGGATTGCACTCAACCTGGAAAAAGGATACTACAGAGACCATCACGGCGAAAGAGATAGGTGGGATGCACTCAGCCTGGAACAACTACAGGAGACCAGCACGCATGTTGAAGTGAGACAGGTGAGAATGCCGCTTGCGCCTGGGAGAACTTAGCAAGAACCGAAAGGCTCTGCGTAAAAGGAACAGGTGGATGCACTGGCTCACTGAGGTGACTGACAGAGAGACCGGGAAGCAACAGGGCAGGTGAAGGATAACCGGTGGATGCACTCAGCCTGGAGTACTACAGAAACCAAACACGGCATGAGAAAAGAGACCGTGGACTGGCCGCTCAGCCTGGAAACACTAACAAAGCGCAAGCACGCAGTAATTGAAAGAGACCGGTGGGATGCACTCATCCTGGAGCCCTACAAACAAAAACCAAGGGCAAAAAAGCCAGGCAGATAGAAGGAAGCAAGTTGGATAGCACTGCAGCCTGGGAGCACTCAGAGACCAGCACGGCAGTGAGGAGAAAACCAGTGTGGATGCACTAGCTGGATGACTAACAGAACCATGCCCACAGTTAGAGGAAACAAAGGTTTAATGTCACTCAGCCTGGAGACTAATAGACGGCAGGGAAGCAAGCAAAAAAAAGCAAAGAATAAGAAAGGATGACAGGTTGAAGTGCACAATCATCCTGAGGACGACAGATAACCACAGAAAAGCAAACGGCAGAGGGTTGAGAAGAGACAGTGGATGCACTCAGCCTAGGAGCACTACCAAGACCAAGGAACAACGCAGGTGAGTAGACGTGGTGCACTCACCTATGACACTACGAAGACCAGCAACGTCACGTTACAGAAAAACCGGGTGGAATGACAACTCACCTGGATGACTACAAGACCAATGCACGTCAGGTACAGGAGACAGTGGATAATCACTCAGCTGGATCACTAGCAGAGACCAGAACACTAATCGAGGAGAAGGAGGACTGATTGTGGATGCACTAGCCTGGAGGAGACTACAATACCCACAACGGCAGGTGAAGTAGACGGTATGATCACCAGCCTGCTTACCTACAGAGACCAGCCCGGCAAGGAAGGGAGACGGTAGGAATGCACTCCGCCTGGAGGAGCACACGAACCAACGCACGGCAGTCATAAGTGAGCACAGTGTAATTGCACCAGCCGGAGGACTACAAGAGACTCGACACTAACAAGCAGGGAAGGAGACCGGGCTGGATGCCCTAGACTGGACAGCAGGACTACAGAACCACACGGCGGATGAAGGAGCAGAGTGTGATGCACATCAACCGTAGCCGTGATCTACAACTCCATCACGTCAATTTAAGTGAGACAGGTGGATGCCTCAGCCTTGGAGACTACCTAAACCAAGCAACTGTCAGGATGAAGGGAGTACGATGTGCGATGCATCAGCCTGGAGAACAGCTACAAGCGCCCACGGCTGTGAAGAAGGAAAAGTGATGCACCCCTGGAGACTACACAGTATACCCAGCAGACTGCAGTGAGAAGGAGACAGGTGTATCACATCAGCAGCCGGAACGTGAGACAGAGATACCAGTCACGCATGATTGAGGAGACTGATGGAGCACTCAGCCCTGGAGCACTACAGAGACCACACGTGCAGGTGAAGGAACCGTGGATCACTACAGCCTGGCATGAACTACAGAGATCCGAGCACGTCAGTAGAAGGTCACCGTGGTGCCAAAAAGCCTGGATGCACTACAAACCAGCACAGTGCAGGGGATGACGGAGACAGAGGTTGATTCACTCAATCCTGGAGGCACTAAAGCAGAGACAACACAACGGCAGGTAAGAGGGACCGTGGATGCCTGACCGCCTGGAAAGCACTACAGAGACCAGACCGGCAGTGAAGGAGACAGGTGGATAGCACACGCCTGGAGACACAGACGCCCCAACACTACGACGGCCAGAACGGACTCATGAGAGGTCACGTGGAGCAAACCTGGAGCACTACAGACCACACGCGGGAGGACCGTGGATGCCACACGCGGACATTGAGAAAGACGTCATGTGATGAAACATGATCCTCAGCGGAGGCATACGAGCCACACGGCGTGAAGGAGACGGTTTATCACGCACGCTGGGGGACTACGGACACACTGCAGGTAAGAGACCGGTGACTCGCACCGACGTCCTGAGCTACAGATACCAGCACGGAGTGTAAGGTAGATCCTAACAGGTGGATGCACACCGCCTGGAGGACTAACAGAGATCCAGCAACAGCGCAGGAGAAGGAGACAGCGTGGAGCAGCTCAGCCTCGGAGGACTAACAGAGACCAGCACGGCAGTGAGAGGAACATGGTGGTGCCACTCGAGCCTGGAGGACTACAGAGAAGACCAGCACAGCAGGTGAGGAGTACAGGTGGCATGCACCACATGTCCTGGTTGACTACAAGACCGCATCGAGGCAGGAGAAGGAACAAGTGGTGCTACTTCAACCCTGGAGTACTACATAGACCAGCCAAACGGCAAAAGTGAAGTAGACGAGGATCGATCACTCAGCCGTGGAGCACTCAGAGACCCAGCACGCAGATAGGGGAGAACGGTGTGATGCACTCATCCTGGAGACTACAAGACGACAACACGGCAATGAGAGGAGACCAGGTGGATCCCACACGCCTGGAGCACGGACACAGACGAGCGCGATCACGGCACGGTAAGAGTAACATTGAGTGTCACACACCTGGAGCACTACAGAGACCAGCACGGCATGAAGGAACAGTAATGGATGCACTCAGCCTGGAGCCCTACAGAGACCAGCACGCAGGAGAGGAGACAGTGGATGCACCAGCCTGGAGGCACTACAGACCAGCACGAGCAGTACGTATCACCATGCCTGGAGCACTAGACAGCATGTCGTTTAAAGAAGTGACACTCGCCTGGAGGACGACCAGAGACCAGCACGGCAGGTGACGGAGACTCGTGGATGCACCAGCCTGGAGCACTACAAACCGCAACGCAGAAGGACAGCTGATCACTGGAGCAACAGCACCGCCGTCTCCAAGAAGATCAGTGGATCACTCACGGCTAGCACTACAGACGACGCGACACCGCAACGCGTGAAGAGATAACCGGTGGAGCACTAGCCTGGAGCACTACGAACGAACCATCACGGTCAGGTATAAAGACACAGGTGATCACACAGCGCTGAGAGGCACGACAGAGACCGCACACGGCAAAGGTAATGAACCAGTTGGTGATCACACCCTGGAGACTACAGCGACCATCACGTACAAGGAGAAGAACCGAGGGGTGGATGACTCAGCCGTGGATGACTACAAATCACCGCGGCAGGTGAACGGATAAACGGTGGCATGCACCAGCCTGGAGCACTCAGAACCAGCCCTGCGACGGAAAAAGGAGCACAGGCTGGATGCACTCACAGCCGTGAGGCACTACAAGGACCAGCAAAACGGCAGAGGAGACGGGAACCGTTGTGATTGCATCACAGCCGGAGACTACGAGACCAGCAACACGCAGGATGAAGGAACGTGGATGCACGCAGCCAGGGAGACACTACAGACGAACATAGCAGGCATGGAAGGACAGGTGATGCACCAGCCTGGAGCACTACAGCGCCAGCACGCGCGGAGAAGGAGACAGTGATGCACACAGCGGGTGATCACTACAGAGACCAGCAACGGCGCGTAACGGATGACATGGGAAGGCACTCGCCTGGGGCACCACAGCAGACCAGCATCAAGCGCAGGGAAAACGACAGGGGATTCCACAGCCTGGAGCGGAAACTACAGTAGCACCGCACGGCAGTTGGAAGGATCGTGGATGTCACTCAGCCTGGGCACTACAGGAGACCAACACGGAGAGAGACTGTGGATCACCGACCTGGGCGACCACAGGCGGAGAAAATCGTGCGCACAGCCGAGGCACTACCAGACGCAGCACGGCAGTGATAGGAACCCAGTGGAATTGCACCAGCCCTGAGGACACTACAGGACAGCACGGCAAGAAGGAGACAGTGGGATGTCACCAGTCCTTGAGACTATAATGACCACACAGCAGTGAAGGCGTGGACACTGCGACTACAGACCAGCGGCAGGTGAAGGATAACCGGTGGAGATGCTCACAGCTGGAGGTACTACAGACCAGCCACGGCAGAGAGAAAGGAGACGGTGAGATGCACTGCAGCCAGTGGAGCACACAAGAGACCGATCACGGCAGGAGATGAGAGGACCGGTTGGTATGCACTCGAAGCCTAGGGACTACAGAAAAGCAGCACGGCAGGTGCGAAGACCAGGTGATGCACCACCTGAGACCTACAGAGACCAACACGGCAGGTAGAGACGGATGCACACAAGGCCTGTAGTACTAGAGACCTACACCGCCTGCAGAAGGAACATTGATGCCTCAGACCTGACGCACTACAGACCAGGAGGAAGGAGACCGGTGGAATCACACAGCCTGTGACGACAACAAGACCACACGCAGGAGAAGAGAGACAGGCTGGATGCACTCATGCCTGGAGCAGCTGACACAAACAGAGCACGGCAAGGTTAGGGAACGGTTGGATGCACGGCAGGCCAATGAGTACTACAGACCAGCACTGCATAGTAAGGAGACCGGTAGGATGCCACCCCTGGATCTACAGGGACCACTCAAAGCGGCAGTGAAGGCGAACAGGTTCGCACTGCCCAGCCTGGGGCACTACAGAGACCACACGGCGGGTGGAGGAGACAGGGATGCTAGGCCTTGGATCGAACTCAGCCATGAAGGAGACACATACACCGTGAGACTCAGAGACCAGCACCAGGAGAAGATAGACAGTGGACTTTGCACCTCAGCCTGGGAGGACTACCAAGACCCAAGCACTCAGGGAAGTAAGACAGGTCGTAATGCACACTAGCCCTGGAGCACTACAGAGACCAGCACGGGCATTGAAGGACAGTGGATAGCCTCAGCCTGAGCACTACAGAAGACCAGCAACGGCGGAGAAGGAGACCAGGTGGATGCCCTCAGGGGCCTGAGGACTAAACGAGAGAGAGCCAGGACACGGCAGGTGAGTGACAGTGGAGCACCAGCTGGATGCCTACAGAAACGCAAGCTATGAAGAGACAGGACCCTCAGCCGACTACGAGACCAGCACGGCATAGAAGGCGACGGTATGAGATGCACATCAGCCTGGAGCGCTACAGAGACCAGCACGGCAGGTGAGGATGACCGCTGATGCACACAATGCCTGGAGCACTACATGAGACGCGAGCACTGGGAGTAGAAGGTAGACAGGTGGAATGCCACAGCCTGGAGTCACTACAGAACCATCACGCCAGGTGAAGTGAGACAGTGGAATGCCTCAGCCTGAAGGATCTACTAGAAGGAAGCCAGCACGCAAGGGAATGCTATACATGTGTGGATCACATCACCTCACTGGAGCACTACAGAGCAACGCAAAGCACGGAGGTGTCAAGTGAGCAGGTTGGGGACTTTCCTCAGCCTGGAGCACTCGCAGACCAGCACTGGCATGAGAAGGAGACAGGTAATGGATGCACACAGCCTGGGACTACAGACCACCCAGGCAGGAGAAGGAGACAAGTGGTATGTGCACACGCCCTGGAGCACTATCAGAGACCAGCCACGGCGTAGAAGGAGACGGTGGATGGCACAATCCTGGAGGACTACAAGACCCGATCAGAGCAGGTGACACAGAGACAGTGATGCACATCAGCCTGGAGCCACGATCACACGCACAGAGGACAGTATCACGTCATCTGGTCAGGACTACAGGAGTACAGCAGGAATGAGGACTGTGGCATCACAGCCTGGAGACTAACGAGAACGCCACCGGCAGGTCGAAGGAGACGCTGTAGGAGCCTTGATGCACTACCTGAGCGACTTAAGAGAACCGAGAGGCAGGACGAAGAGAACAGGTGGATTCATCACCGCCCTGGAGCACTACAGAGGACACACGCAGGGTAAGGAGACACGGTGGTGCACACAGCCTGGGGTACTACAGACGAACCGAGCACGGACAGTTGAAGGAACGAAGGTGGAGATGCACTCACCTGGGAACTACACGTACCAGCACGCGCACAGTAAGAAGGAGCCGTGGAATGCACTCACCTGAGAGGACTACAGATCGAGCACAGCAGGAGAAAGAGTAGACCCGTGGATGCACCAGCCTGGAGCACTACAAACGCGAGCGACGTGGCAGGTGTGAAGGGCACGTTGGATCACGCTAGCCTGAGCAACGCGACTCAGCACGGCATGAGAAGATACAGGTGGTAATGCCACACGCCTGGAGCACTACAAGATACCAGCACTGCAGGTTGAAGGAGACATCGTGGATGCCTCAGCCTGAGCGACTACAGAGGACCAGCACGTGCAGTGAAGGAGACAGGTTGATCACTCAGCCTGGAACCACAGAGACCACCCACGGCAGTGAATGAGACGGTGGATGCACCAAAGCCTGGAGGACTACAGAACCACACGGCAGGAGAAGGAGACAGGTGGATGCACACATTGGCACTACAAACAGACCAGCACGCCGGAAAGGAGACAGGTGGATGCACATCAGCCTGGAGGACTACGAGACCAGCACTGGCAGGAGAAGAGACAGTGTGATGCACACGCCTGGGAGCACTACAGATACCACACTGCAAGGAGAAGGACGACAGGGTGAATTCACATCAGCTTGATGCACTACTACGAGACCAGCCTGCAGGAGGAGACCGGTACAGGTGGATGACAACAGGCCGCCAGCGTTGGACAGGTGCGACTAGGCCTGAGATACGATACTAGTCACGGCATGAGAAGGAGACAGGTGTACACCACTCCTGGAGAGACTACAGAGACCAGCAACGCAGTAGAAGGAGACAGGTGGATGCACTCAGCCTGGAGACTATCAGGACAGCACGGCAGGGAGAAGGGACAGGTGGATGATCACAGCACTGAGAGCGACTACAAGCGACCAGCACGGCAGGTACGAAGGCAGTACCGGTGGAATGCACAAGCCTGAGACTACAATACCGACGCACACGGAGAGATGAGCAGGTGGATGCACACAGCCTGGAGCACTACAGCGACCAACGGCAGGTTGAAGGAGACCGGTGGATGCACACCAGCCTGTAGCACTACAGAACCAGCACGGCAGGTGACGAGAGGAGACCGTTGATGCACACTGCCTGGCGCACTACAGAGACGCACCGCAGGTGAAGGAGACAGGTGGATGCACTCACAGCTGAGCACACAGGATAACCAGCAGGCCAGGTGAGGGAGACCGGTGATGCACACAGCCTGGAGCACTACAGAGACCAGCACGGCAGGTGAAGGAACGTTGGATGCACTCAGCCTGAGGACTACAAGACCAGCACAGCAGGAGAGGACAGGTGGATGCACACAGCCTGGAGCACTACAGAGACCAGCACGGCAGGTGAAGGAGACAGTGTGATGCACTCAGCGCTGATGGACACTCAAGACCACACGCAGTGAAAGAGCCGGTGGATCACAGCCTGAAGACTACAGAGCCAGCACGGCAGGTGAAGGAGACCGGGATATGCCACAGCCGTTGAGAGCACTACAAGACCAGCACGGCAAGAGAAGACAGGTGATGGCACACAGCCTGGAGCACTACAGAGACCAACGGCAGGAGAAGGAGACAGGTGTGATGCACACAGACCTGTGAGCCCTACAACGACCAGCACGGCAGGTGAAGGAGACGGTGGATAGCCACAGCCGGCGAGACTACAGAGACGCAGCAGGCGAGCAGGTGAAGGAGACCACAGCAACGTGAGCTGCGTTGGGTGGAGTGAGATCCCGGCAACTGGTAAGGAGGAGGGGAGGCTCAGATGGAGGAGGACGATCACGGCACTGGTAGGGGAGGGGCTGCAGTATGGAGAGATGGAATCCCAGCATGGTAAGGGGATGGGAGCTGCAGATGGAGGGAGATCCAGGCACTGGTAAGGGATGGGGGGCTGCATTGAAGCGGAGGAGATCCCGGTCACTGGTTATGCGAGGATGGGGGGCTGCAGATGTGAGGGGAGCTAAGATCCCGGCAGCTGCGTAAAAGATGGGGGACTGCAGATGGAGGGCGGACTTCCCAGCATGGTAAGGAGGAATGGGGGAGCTGCAGATGGAGGAGGAGATCCGGCCACGGTAAGGAGGATGGGGAGAGCTGCAGATGGAGGAGGAGATCCCGGCACGGAAGAGGTGGGGGAAGCTGCAAAATGGAGGAGGAGATCCCAGCAAGGTGTAAGGAGGTATGGGGAGCTGCAGATGGAGGAGGGAATCCGAGCACTTGTAAGGGGATGGGGCGCTGCAATTGGCGGAGGAGATCCGGCATGTAAGGGGATGGGGATCTACCAGATGGGAGGAGATCACACCGCACTGTAGAAGGATGGGGGAGCTGCATGGGTGAGTATGAGATGCCCATCACTGGTAAGGAGGATGGGAAGTGCAGATGGAGGAGGACGATCCCGGCACGAGGTACGGAGGATGGGATGGAGCTGCAGATGAGAGGAGGAGGATTCCCGCACTGGTAAGGAGGAGTGATGGGCAGTCTGCAGATGGAGGAGGAGATCCCGGCACTCGGTAAGGAGGAGGGGAGCTGCAGAGTTGAGGAGGAGAAATCCGGCACTGGAGGAGATGGGGGCGGGGGGAGGGGGGGAGCGAGGGGGGGGAGCAGCGGAGGGATGCAGATGGAGGAGGAGATCCCGGCACTGGTAAGGGTGGAACTGCCCAAATAATTAACCCATAAACCCACCCGGAGGCGGGCCCCTTTACCCCTACAACCAAATCAGACTGCATTATAAAAACACACAGAGACCTTGTATTAAGTTTGAACCTATGTGGGTTGACGTGGGATCGGACCACAGCTCTTAATATATTAATCTAATAAACATTTCTAAACTTCTTTTTTTTTTTATATATTATTTTTTGTATTATTAAAACATATTTGAACAGGTAACAAAATTAATAACAACAAGAGGCAACAAAAACCCCTCCCACCTGTATGCCGTCCAGCCCAATGGCATTAGCCAAATAACCACACCTACCTGCACAGCTGTTGTGACACAACAACGCGCCGAAAATATGCCAATACAAAGGGAGGGCGGGTGGAAAACCATCCAGAAAAGGGTGAAGTGACGTCTTGCAGAACCCCTATTTAAGCTATGCTCACTTACTGTAACCACCCACGACACAAGCCCCGCCCTAGCAATAGGCCCCCGCCCTATATCAGAGAGTAGCCCCCACCAATCCAGGCATACCAAGGGAGACAGAAAGGAAAGGGAAAAAAACCCCAACCGTGTTAAGAAGGCCTATATTCCTGTACATATAACCCCGTATACCTAGGAACAAGAAAAAAACCCTTTGGTGCAGAGAAACATATAAAGCGCCAACCGGCTATCCACCTCGGGCCTGCAAATGTGGTAATCCAGGACCGTCTCTAAAAAATCTAGCTGGAGGCAGACACTGGGGCACTGTGCGATCATAAACAATGAGTCCTGTGAGGGAGAGGGAGATGGAGGGGACCCTTAACCATCTGTATGGGATGTGCATCACCTGAGAGATAACATAGAGAAGTGGAGGAGGGGCAGGGGGGTTGGGGTTGCAGGATAATGTGTACGACTTCCCCCTATAACAATACAAGCGCCCCCAGAAAATGATCAGTCCATCGAGGTCCAATCCCCTGAATCAAGCCAGAAACAAGGAAGTGGAACCTCAAAAGCTGAACGAAACCCCCATCCCAGGGGAACCAGGGGGAAAACCCTCAGAGAAAAGCTAGAAAAAAAGCAGGAAAAGGCGCTTCCGCCCCTCCGGCAAAGAAAGCACTACAATTGGCAGGGCGGTCATAAAAGAGGCAATGTGTTGCGTCTGTTAAGAGGACAAAGTGCTAATTAAGACATCTCCAAACGGTCTGTTGGACTGCGGGGGGAATCTCCTGTTACAAGCAGGAGCCAAAGGGGTTTCTCACCATGTGACTGACTCCTAAAAGGAGCGGTCCTCACCTTCCTCGAGACCAGGACACGGGTCTATGATGTCAGCGTTAAGCTCATGTCTAGCGTGGCTGTTACCGAACACCCTTAGCCCAACTAATAAATTAATAACCAACAACTCTCACAAAAAACCCAAACAAACAAAAAAACAGTGAAAAAGGGGGCGCACATTTAAACGTAATAATAAAGAACTTAGAAAAGGACAAAATAAACAAGAAAAGGGACTGAGAGCGGCAACAGTATCTAAAACGAAGATGAATATTCCTAGATAGCGGCGCTGGGCACAAAAAACAGAAAAAGGTTGCGTGATAAATCCCCGGTTCAGGGACAGGAGGGCTGGTGTAAGTTCGTGTTTGTCCCCATACCAGACCAGTTACTGTGGTGGGTGAATATCATCTTTCCTAGGAAAAGTGTCCGTTCCCCTCACGGATATTTCTGGTGTGCTCAGGCTCGCCATGTGATCTTGTGTCCTGAACATCACCTAAGAACACGAACAGCCGACGGTATCTGGAGAGAGGTGGAAAGGTTCTGGTAAAATTAACGCAGTAATAACATCACCCTACACCTCCCCAACTCCTTCTATATGGCAGAGAAAAAGTCTTGCTTCTATCCCGGGCAGCCACGGAAGTGCTTTCAGATGTGTAGGATCGGTCACGTGGCCAAAGTATGCACATGGCAAAATTTAACCTGTGTGGGGAGGTCGTCCATCTCAGTGCCAACCTGTGAGACGGTCCGATGTAACCTCTGCGGAGAGATGGGCCCACCCACACAAGGATTGCCCGGAGGCCTGGCATACATCGCCAGGGACTCTCGGATGATGAGATGTGCAGGAGGCAGACGCCTTGAGGAGGAGGCCTTGGTGTCGGGGCAAAATACTGACCAGGTGGGAGGTACAGGGGTCAGGTGAGACAGCACCAGAACCCAGCAGTCAGAGAGCACTCAGGGAGTATGGGGGGTGAAAATCAGGAGCAGCCTCAGGCACCACATCTAGAGCAGTGTGATCGGCCAGAAGGCCCCCCTCCCCGGTGCTGTCATTGGCAGAGGCCCCCCTCCCTGGACCATTGTGATTGGCAGAGGCCCCTCCCGGCAGTGTGATTGCAAGGCCCCCCTCCCCGCAGTTGTTATTGCAGAGCCCCCCCTCACCCGGCAGTGTTATGGCAGAGGCCACCCCTCCCGGCAGTTGATGTCAGCCCCCCCGGCATTGATGCAGAGGCCCGCTCCCAGGCAGTGTGATTGGCAGAGGCCGCCCCCCTCCCCGGCAGTGTGATGGCAGAGGCCCCCTCCCCGGCAGTGTTGATTGGCAGATGCCCCCCTCCCCGCATGTGATTGGCAGAGGCCCCCTCCCGGCAGTGTGATTGGCAGAGGGCCCCCCTCCCCGGCAGTGTGATTGGCAGAGGCCCCCTCCCCGGCAGTGTGATTGGCAGAGGCCCCCCTCCCCGGCAGTGTGATTGGCAGAGGCCCCCCTCCCCCGCAGTATACTGTGCAGGTGGTTGCTGTGGTCGGACCCCCTGTCTGGCGCTGGCGCTGTGGTTGTAGTCAGACCACCCGCTCTGCTCCGCTGCTGCTTGTTTTATCAGCATCTTTGCTATTTTTATACTTCAGGTTTCTTCATGTTTATTCCAGTCCTGACCAAAGCGTCCGAGAAAGACGAGATAGACAGGAGCCGGCGCAGCTCCCTGCGGCCACAGGACACTAACATGCAATGTCTGATCCCAGCAGGAGGGGGCAGCGCCATCCAATTATGGGCAAAAACAAACAAAATGTATATATAGAATAAATCCCAAACTACAAGACCGGAGTCACCGGCGTCTTCATAAGATATTTATGTCCAACTCCACAGGAAGCCAAGGGGAAACATCACAGAAATAGCAGAACCACAAGGATACACAGATAGTATAGTCATACACATAGTATAGTCATAGTATACACATATAGTAAATACATAGTATAGTCATACACATAGTATAGCGTTTTTTCCGAATCCATCGGGTTTTCCGATGGAAGGCCCCCCGATTTCCGTTGCATGCATGCCAGCGCCCATGCGCCACAATTCAATCGCGTGCACCAAAAACCTGTGGCAATTCAGGGAAAAACGCAGCAAATCAGTAAAATTCGGGAAACCCGACGAAAAATAACGATTCAGGCCCTTAGTAAATGACCCCCCCTTTGTGTCTGCGGAAGCCCTGGGAGGTGTGAAGACCATCTATGGACAGATGGTGATGTCTCTCTGATGACATGGTCTCTGCTCTGCTCTGGGTAAGCCCTGGGAGGTGTGAAGACCATCTATGGACAGATGGTGATGTCCCTCTGATGACATGGTCTCTGCTCTGCTCTGGGGAAGCCCTCGGAGGTGTGAAGACCATCTATGGACAGATGGTGATGTCTCTCTGATGACATGGTCTCTGCTCTGCTCTGGGGAAGCCCTGGGAGGTGTGAAGACCATCTATGGACAGATGGTGATGTCTCTCTGACGACATGGTCTCTGCTCTGGGGAAGCCCTGGGAGCTGTAGAAACCATATAAGGACGGATGGTGATGTCTCCCTTATGAGGTGGGGAGCTCATTTAGTTATACACATAGTATAGTCATACACATATAGTATACAGTACAGTACAGTATACACCAGCACTTGTGTATATTTTTAGCCACTAGATGTATCTATGGGGCCTGGTGTAGTTTTGTGTAAAATCCGTGACCCTCTGCACTCACATGGGGTATTGGTGGTGCAGCTGGAAATAATTTTCTGATTACCTTGTCAGGGTACCTGGTTTCTGGCCTCGCTCCTCCATGGTCTGGGGGGACTCTTTCTTTGGCTTCAGTGAGGCTCCTGGATGCCTCCATGTGCTCCTGTTAGTTCCCGCTTCGCACTTCTGGCCTTCGGCAGGTGACGTCGGTAACCAGAAGTGGAGCAGATTGTCGGAGGCTCTGAGCGCCGGGATGGCAGGAGGTTTTTATACTCACCATTGGCTTCTTCTCCCCCTGACTCCATCTTCTGCTTTTCCAGCCCGCACGCATCACTATCATGTGTCGGGGTCATGTGATGTCATAGTGTTGTGCATGACACGTTGAATAGAAACCGAAGGTTAATATAGCATTTCGTTTCAAGGGGCCCTGCTGTGGCCATTTCATTAAAGGGGGGCTCTGCTTCATTAAACGGGGGCTAGTAGGGGCTGCGGTGGTGTCGTTGGGCGGAGGAGATTAGGCCTCGGAGAACGAGGTTGGTTTGGATGCTGGGTGGGGCCAGGGCACCATTGTCTACAAGGATATGGCTGACCATATGGAAATCCCTTTCCCCGGGGTCCTGTAAGTACCTGCCTTTTCTGAATGGGTATCATCTTTGTATTTATAATATACTTAGATGAGGGGCAAAAAATTCTGCCTTTCCTTTGGGCGCCTAGAAATTTTATCTAACCCTTTACTCTCCTCGATGTGATTCAGGAGAAGAATCTCCCGGGAGAGAGAAGGAGAAATCTACAAAAGCTCCATCTAAGAAATGTACTTTGTATCAAAAACATCAGTAATACCAACGGTTCTGTTCTGGTTTCCTCCACTATCAGATGGATCAGGAGGCTCCTTTCCACCTACCGGCCAGGACGGGCCACCTTCTCCAGGACCCTGAACTTCTAAAGCCTGGATCCTGGAGGCTAAGTCTACTAAGGGCATGAATATTCTAAAGCCCAGAAGAATAATTATAATAATAATTCCTTTATTACCCCGTTACACATGAAATATACCATAAAGGGCATCTACCACCAGGATAAGGGACTATATGCAAATGAGCCTGAGGGGCCCCTGCCTCCATAGGTGTTAATGAAGTCTGGAGCCCTCCAGGCTCATTTGCATACAGTCTTTCATCCTGGTGGTAGATGCCCTTTAAAGTTTGGAACAGATTTTGTTCCTGGGGCGGAGATAAACCACAGATACTCCATTTCCTTCAGGTTTAATAAAGGCCTCAGACCCAGCACTAAAGGTCCAAATATCAGCGCCCATCGCCTTCTATGATGCACCTCTTGCCAAGCACAGGGGGGGTAAAGAGGTTTATAAAGTCATCAGAGTCTCATCCCCAAGTTGGGACCTGTCCCTAGTTCTAAGTGTTCTTAAAAAAGATCCCTTTAAACCTAATGGACAGAACAATTTTGACCTTTGACCCCTCGTATTGGGGATCACTCAGGCGCTGTCAATCCGGGACCCCTGTCTGAGGTAGAAGATGATAGAATTACAAGGAAACTCGATCTGTGTTTTTTGCCTAAAGTTTTTTCAAGTTTTCAGACGTCGAAAGAAATAATCCTCCCATCATCCTGGGATCGGTCGTTGGAGACTTTTGGAGAAGTAGTTGATCGTTATTTGGAGGTCACCAATCTCTGGAGAAGACTCAAACCTGCTCATTCAATTTTCAGGTAAGATATAGGGATGATCACATCCAAATCCACCATTGATGGATCACGACTGCAATTAGAGAGGAACACAGTCCTTCCCCAGGATCCACAGGTGCCTCAACCAGAGAATTTCCACTTCCTGGGTGGAAAGAGGAGGAGCAGCACCCGATGAGATCTGCAAAGCGGCAACGAGGTCAAGCAGCTTCACCCGGGCCCAGTATTATAGACTGGAGATGTCCTCATCTGGAGATTTGGCCTTTGGGAGAAACATCCTTCAGGCTATAATCCCTCCCTAAAATAGGTATTGGGGCAGATTTACTTACCCGGTCCATTCGTGATCCAGTGGCGCGTTGTCTGCGGTGGATTCGGGTGTTCCGGCGATTCACTAAGGCAGTTCCTCCGACGTCCACCAGGTGTCACTGCTGCGCTGAAGTTCCCCGAGGCCCGCCGGTGTACACGATCCTATTCCTAGTGAAGGTAAGCGCGAGTCCCGCGACACATTTTTTTTTTAAATGCAGGGGTTTTTCCGAATCCGTCAGGTTTTTCGTTCGGCCACGTTCCCCGATTTTGCACGCCAGCGCCGATGCGCCACAATCCGATCGATTGCGCCAAAAACCCGGGGCAATACAGGGAAAAATCGGCGCAAATCGGAAATATTCGGGAAAACGCGAATCGGGCCCCTAGTAAATGACCCCCATTATTTGGTGCATCTCCAGGGGGCCTCATGGGAGACTTATGGAAAAGGAATTACCGCTTAGGCTAATTCTATGTTTTTTCCAGTGCACAAAAAAGTCTGATTATTTAAGTTTATTTTATATGCCGGCGATTGCGCTTGTGCTGCCAAAACCAGCGGGAAGAGGATCTGCTTTATCATCCGCTGTGTGGCCCGTAAACATTGCGAAGAGACGTGGTGCAACAATTAACCTCACTGGGGGCCTGTATCATACGCTGCAGAAAGTAGCAGGAGAAAAGATAAAGATCCCAACAATAGAAAACATGGAGAAGGAGAGATCCAGAAGAGAGAAGATCCGAAATGTATAAAAAATGCAGAGGAGAGATCTAGAATTAAGAGAATCCGAATATGGAACGGACGTTCAACATATAGAGAAGAAAAAATCCAGAATATAAAAAAGACAGAAGAGAGATCCAGTATATAGACAATATAGAGAAGAGATCCAGAAGATAGAAGACAGATCCAGAAGATAGAGGAGAGATCCGGAAGATAGAGGAGAGATCCGGAAGATAGAAGAGCGATCCAGTATATAGACAATATAGAGGAGAGATCCAGAAGAGAGATCCAGTATATAGACAATATAGAGGAGAGATCCAGAAGATAGAAGAGAGATCCGGAAGATAGAAGAGAGATCCAGAAGATAGAGAAGATAGAAGAGAGATC
>WNYA01002426.1:0-41800 GCA_019512145.1 Engystomops pustulosus
TGCTTACCTGGGGGGTCTGACTGTAAAACTGTCTGCGCATGCGTCTGTAAGCTCCGATAGTTTACACTGCTCTACAATGAATTAATATTGAAGAGCAATGTACTGAACTTGAACCAGCGATCTGATTGTGACATTTAAGAAATAAAACAGAGGAAAAGTAGCTACCACTGTTATACCTATAGACAACTTTAATCACAGGGAAACGGGTTATCATGGCAGGTGTACAACTGATAATGTCAACTGGGTCTGTAGTTTTCCAATAACAAAGGCTGTCTCTAATAGATTGACCTTCAGTATAAAATATTAAAGTATTACAGTGAATAATACAAGCGATTGAGGGATAGCATCTCATTTCCTCCAGTGAAGTATAAACATAGTTTTGTAAAAATAATAAAATATATAGAATAAATAAACTAAGACCAAATATTATCATGTCATCATATTTATTGTGTAAAAAAACAACACAAAGGGGATAGTGACTCTAAAAAGTAGTAATACAATGTAATGAAAAAGAGATGTATACCAAAATAATAATATCGATAATATTAAAATATGATTATATTCAACACATCTTGCAGGAAACAATCCTGACTATAGCTCTCTTATTTGTAATATCATAACTAGATATGGGCAAATTTTTCTAAATTCGATTTGACCAGGTTCGCCAAATTGACAGCCAGGTGTGGGTGTATGGAGAGGCCTCACGGGCTGAGCCCTCTCCAATACCGGTAAGTCTTTGCTGCATAATGCAGAAAAGGCTTACCGGTAACACCCAAGGTTGATGCTAGCACCGATTGCGGGTGTCAACCCGCAGAGCGCCGCCAGCAAAGCTGCCGATGGCTTAAAAAAAATGGCGTTGTGAGGTCATCGGAGAGCGGCGATACATTACCATGACAGCCTTGGGTCTTCCGAAGACCCGAGGGTGCCTTTGCTAACCCCTTCATTACAATGTGCGATGTGTTGTGCTCTTTGCCATTTTGCTAATAAAGGGGGCAAAAAAAATTTCAGATTCGTGACAAATTGACATTTTCCTAAAATTCTAAATGAATTCCGATTAGTTTGAATTGATTCACCCTTCTGTAATCATAATATAGAAACACACAAAAAAATATTTCCAAGAAAGAAGCTTGTTTGTGCAAAAGCTGTAGAACAAAAAATCTGTAAAATATTTTTTAAATCAAAGTTATTGTACCAATATTGTATGGACACAAAATAATTTTATTATATTATTTATATAATAGTGAGATGTGCATACACTTAAGGAGTAAATAATTGTTAATTATTGGGGCTCATATATGTTAACATTTCTTTTTTTTTAATAAGTGTGACTTTTTTGGCAACTTTGCATACTTTTCTGTTTTCTTTTCGTCTACCTAGTTCAATTTGACAGAGATTGTCAGTGTTGTGTCTGATATATCTTTTGAATCTAGATATAGATGTAAGCAAAAGTCGCAAATCACTATTAAAAGTTACAATTTTTATGTAAATAAACACCAGAAAGAATAGGATACAGTTTAGAAAGGGGTTGCAGAAGAATTTGAAACTTTTGTGTGACTCTGTTTTTTGTGACCCTCTAAAATAAATCAGACAAGTCCAGAACCCAGAAAAAAAAAGAAACAGGCACAAATATCCACACTGTCACAGGTGTTCCCACAACCACAGGCTCGTACCTGCCCTTGCTGGGGCCCACGCCACTCACCTGTCCTCGTTCCTGTTCCTACTCCCGCGGCTATGGCATGCAAGAAGGGTCGCAAAGATTTAAATTGCTGCTGGCAATTCCATGAACTAGGTAAAAGCCGGCCCCTCCCAGCATTCCCTGCTGGATCTTCATGTTCCTTGCCATTGAGAAAGCTAGTGTCCCTGCCTTGCGCCTGTTTATTAAAAAAGCGCTAGTCCTGGACCGATGTTTGCCTCGCTTGGCTCCCGTCTTCCATTGGCCGCATCAGCCTCCTGCAGTGACGGATTGTGCCAGTCCGGACCATTTCATTGGGGCTTGTACTGTTTGCGTCCAGCATCCCTAGGTGAGAATTTTGGCACAGGTAGCCAGTTTCAAGTGTGTGCAGGAAACTTTGTGGATGCTTCTCTGGTCTCTCAGCATCACATCCCTGTGACCTGCCTTGAAAAGCTCCTGGTGATCTCCTCGGTCAGTGGCCAAATCCTCTCCAATCCGGTGCGGCCCTTATTTCTGCAAGTCGGAGCTCTACATAAAGAGAGACTGTCTTTCTATGTGCTGCCTCGCTCCACCTCATCCCTCCTGTTCTATGGTTACAGCTCCACGCACCTGTGCTTAAAGCAAAGACATGGAAGATTCTTCGCTGGGGATCTGATTGCCAGTCTCGTTGTATAATTGATCCCCATCCAGTACCTTGGCTGGTTTACTATTTGGCTCTGCTACACCCTTCTTCGTGTTTGCCGTATATATTTTTTAATTACAACCCCATCCAGTACCTGTCGTGGTCTCTTCAGTGGTCTCAAAGCCTCTGGAGGGTCTCCCAGCTTCCTATAAGGATTTTGCTGACGTCTTTTCAAAGTAGCAAACTGAGACTTTGCCACGACACCGTCCCTACGACTGCCGTGTCGATCTGCTGCCTGCTACATCTCTTCCTCCGGGTCGGGTGTGCCTGAAACCGCAGTTATGTTGGACTATATCTAAGGGAACCTGCATAAGGGGTTCATATGTAAATCTTCTTCTCTGCCCACTGCAGGTTTCTTTATTGTCACCTAGAAGGATGCGTCACTCCGTCCATTTATCGACTACCACGGTCTTAACAAGGTCACCGTTAAGAACCGCTATCCTTTGCCATTTATCACTGAGCTGTTTGACAGCCTACATGGAGACAAGATCTTCTCATCCGTGTCTGCAAAGTTGACGAGTGGAAGACAACCTTTAACACTTGCAATGGGCAATTTGAGTACTTGGTTCGGACTCTGTAACACACCAGTTGTCTTTCAGCAGTTTGTAAACAACATCTTCAGGGACTTGCTATACACGTGTCATGGTTTATCTAGACTATATAATGATGTTTTCTGCAGACCGTGAATCCCATCAGTCCCACATGCGTCAAGTACTCAGTTGTCTAAGACCCAATCTACAAAAGGATCCTGCTAAATTTTCTGTGGTTCTTCAATGGCCACGCCTAGTAAGACTACATGCAATACAGAGATTTCTGGGCTTTGCAAACTATTACTGGCAGTTTATCCCACACTTCTCCTCTCTTGTGTCACCTATTGTGGCGCTCACCAAGAAGGGTTCCAATCCCCGTCTCTGGCCTCCAGCGACTGAAGAAGCCTTCTCAAGATTAAAATTTTTCTCTGCTTCAGCCTCAGTTCTCAATCGGCATGATACAGAGAAGCCTTTTCATCTGGAAGTTGATGCCTCCCCAGTAGGAGCTCGGGCGGTGCTCATCCAGAAAGGGCGCAAAGGCCGAACTCTCACTTGCAGGTTTTTCTCTAAGACTTTCTCCTCTGCAAAGATGAATTACTCCATATGGGATAGATAACTACTGGCCATCAAACTTGCTCTGGAAGAATGGCTTTATCTTCTGGAGGAAGCTCACGGATCATAAATATCTCCTTTATCTCCAGAATGCTCAATGCTTCAACCCAAGGCAAGCTCACTGGTTGCTCTTCTTTTCACATTTTAACCTCTTGATTCACCTCCATCCTGCTGAGAAGAATGTCAAGGCTGATGCTCTCTCTCGTGCCTCTGATGTCATTGGGGAAGAACCAGCTCCTCTGCAATTCTCCTGAGCAACTGGTTGTTGCTGCTCAAGTTGATCTTCGGCAGGTTCCTCCTGGCAAGACTTATGTCTGACCTGCACCTTGAAAGAAGATATTGACTTGAGGACATTGCTCTTGTGTGGCTGGGCACCCTGTAGTGCAACGCTCAGTAGCCCTCATTTCCCATTTCTATTGGTTGCCTGATCTGGTCAAAGATGTACAGGTTTTAGTGGGTTCGTGCACTTCCTGTGCTTGTAATAAGCCTGCTCGCCTTAAACCACCTGGCCTACTACTGCCGTTACCATTACTTAACTGCCCGTGGCAATGGATTTCATCACAAATCTTCCATCTTCCTCTGGGAATACCGTCATCTGTGTATTAACAGACCGGTTCTCCAAGATGTCCCATTTTGTGCCTCTGCCTTGTATGCCATCTGCTCCTTGCCTTGACAGCCTGTTCTTTACCCAAATCTTCCAGCTCCATGGACTTCCTGAGCACATTGTCTCTGTCCCAGAGGTCCAGTTTATTTCCCGCTTCTGGCATTCTCTCTGCAGTCAACTGCAAGTTAAGCTGGATTTCACCTCTGTGTACCACCCTCAGTCCAATGGACAAGTAGAGAGAGTTAACCAGACTCTTGGTTGCTATATTTGCCCTTTTTTTTTGGTCCACCCTGTTGCCTTGGGCGGAGCTTTCCTATAACTCTCTGGATTCAGCAGCTGACAATTCTGCTCTAATTTTTATCAACTATGAATTGCATCCACACCCTCCTCTTCCTCTGCTTGTGTTCTCAAACATCCCTGCTTTTGAGGAGTTGGTATGGAATCTGAAGCCCATCTGGGAACAGACTCGCCTTTCCATGTTACAGGCTTCTGTCCGAACCAAGCTCCAGGCTGACATGAAACGTAGGCCTCCTCCTAGCTTTTCTCTAGGTGTCTGGTTGTCCTCCATATATGTCCAGCTAAAGATCCCTGGCTACAAACTTGGTCCATGATTCCTTTAAAGGTGCATCAATCCTGTGGCCTACAAGCTGTGCCTTCCTCCCATCACGCGCATCCCGAACTCTTTCCACATACCTCTACTCAAGCCAGTCATCCAGGAAGACGGTAAGAGGTAGGCGGTTCTTCTTGGTAGACTGGAAGGGATCCGGGTATGAGGAGAGATCTTGGAAGCCCAAGGACTATATTTTGGTACTGTGTCTGGTGCTCCCGTGACCCATATTGTGATTCGCGAGCTCACCCATGCCCCTTTTGCCCTGCCAGACCAGTGCCTGCGTCACTCACCTGTCCTCATTCCTGTTCCACTACCCGTGGCTGTGTCCCCAACTCCTAGGGTGCGCACACCGATTCACAAAGATTTAAAGGGCCAGTGCACCTTTGATTGGTGAATTCCCTTCCAGGAAATAGGTAAAAGCCAACCTCTCCCAGCATTCCCTGCCAAATCTTCATGCTCTATGTCATTGAGAAAGCTAGTGGCATGGGCCTTGACTTCCCGTTTTGACTTCTGTACTTGACTTTGATCCTGTTCCGTCTGCCCTCCTGCTTTGTTCCTGATGTTGATCCAGTTTTGCCTGTCTCGACTTCCTGCCTGTCCCTGACCACAATTCTGCCTGATGTCTTTGTACCTCACCATGGCTGCTACCGTGGACAAAGACGCATCTGTGGAATAACCTGGTGGTACCACGTCGCAGCAAGTCCAACCCACTTTGTGGCAGGCTCTGGTGAAAATCAGGTGCCACTTAGATTCCAGATGTCGGCTTACTTCATTGTACTTCATTGTCCACAGTGGTCCAGTGTGTCCACTGCCCCTGGAGCCTGACACAGACTAAAGATAAATCACCCTCATTGTTTTATATTTTTCTTAAACTATATGCCCTCCCACAGAAAAAAAAATCTGTTGAAAATAAAACTTTACTATGTTAACATTAACAGACAAAAAAAAAATGAAAAAAAGATCTGGTCCTTAAGTGATTCAATCACAAAGAAGATTTTATAAGGTTCCAATAACATTATGGTATTATGGTGCTTGCACATTTGTCTATTTGTCTCATATTGCTCTTATGTATGTGTTTTAGAACTTTAATTATCTTTGTTATGTACAGCTTATGATTATTTATTGTATTCCAAAATCTTTCACTTTGTAAACAGATTCTAGAAGGTTTAATTATCTATTGTTGAGTAATGATTACATACAGTACAACATTAACAAAACTGATTATTTATCGTTAACATCTATTCTTAAAGGGGTGTTCTCGTCTGGGCATTAACATCCATATTCATTAATCTTCCATGTATAAACATTTCTTCAATTAGATGTCATTAAAAAAAATGTTCCTGTGTGAAGATAATTTATCATAAATGTAGTCATATGGTCCCTTAGAAACAAGACTGTGTCCCTGGATACGGCCACCTCTGCTGGAGTGATTGCACAAGGAAACAAAAAGGTTTTTTTATATAAAATGTCCGGGAGTTACTGCATGTCTTACAGCCATCCTGTGGCAATGATTGCTGAATCCTAATGGTCCTGCAGGACTCTATAGCGCATGTCTGGCCACCGCTGCCAGAGTGTGACGTGGTCGTATCCGAGGAAGCTATCTCGTTTCTAAGGGACAACATGGCTACATTTATAAGAAATTATCTTCACACAGGAACATTTTTTTTTTAATAACATCCAATTGAAGAAATGTTTACACATGGCAAATGAATTTAATTAAATTTAAATGCCCAGATGGGAATACCCCTTTAACATTTTTATTACACCACATTTTTCTATTAATTATTAACTTTGAGTTCTATTTGTCCTTACAGCTTGCAATGTAAAGTTACATGAGATTTATTATATTGTGTTATGTGACACCTTCTTATTAATATGCAATGAGAAATTTACCAGAGCACCTCTTGTCTATGCCAGCTGTTAATTTATGCATGCCGCACTCTGTTCATTGGTGCCTGGTCCCATCCATCAACCATGACATCACGTAGCTATTGAAGGGTCGGACAATGCTGATATGACCATAAAGGGGGCATACTTAATTTAAGACCTGATGGCACTCAGCCGTGCTCTGTTGACCTAGGCCGGAGCTTATTTGCATAATTTTATAAACTAATTTTCTGAAGATTTGCAAAGATAGGTAATTCCCAATTCTGTACTTGTTGGAGAGGACACATTACCTACGAATTGCTGCCACTGCACACTAACTAACCTGCTAGTATGTGAGACAACTCTAATAATAGTGTTATTCACAGAGTGCAAGTGAGCTGCTACTGATTTAGGTGCAATGTACACTTTTCTCTGTTAAATATTTGTGTTTACTAGCTTCTTTGTGATGTGTAGATGTAGACTATGTCATATAGCTTCATCTATTTGTGTTTTTAAATGTTATATATCCATATTAATATTTGCCTATATTTTTGTGTTGCTACGTGACTGCTTTTTTCTTTGTATTTGCCAAATAATAGTGATGTTTTGGCCATGTATATTTGGTTATTTTTTTACCAATTCTGATCATGTGCAAAATGAGGGTATATGTGTCATGCTCAGTTTTCTTTTGGGCTTGTTGTTTTCTGATTTTATACAATGGTTTTAGTCAATGTATACCGTACCATATCTCATCCAATTGATCCATTTTCCTCCCTCATATCCCTGATGTTTGGATTGGTATCTAGCGAGCTGACCAATCTAAAGACTTGATAGGAGGTTGCTGGGGTTTTTAGAGGCAGGGGCTACACTGTTTTATCCACTTTCATTTGAAAAGAGCTCCAGCTTTTCCACATCTGAATCTCACCAACATTTAAGCTTTTAACAGTGCCAGTGGCATGGTGAGAATTTAATCAAGCAGATCCACAACAAAAGATAATAAAATGTGAGGTACTATTTTCATGAATATCCTAAAACACAGTTAATTTTCATCAATGAATTGGATAAACGTTATGTATTAATTAGATTTGTACCCACGTTTGATCAGTTTCCTGGTGGTGCTCTGGTATTCTAGATGCTCATTATTATAATATTTAACCATTCACAGGCTCCGTTTAAAATTTTTTTTTTCTACAGTTCATCCGTTGCATATCTTTAATTAGGCAAAATTTCTCCAAATATTCTTAAACTTTAACAAAAAGCTATGTCAGATTCCTGCTATTAGCCATATACTAGGGTTACCTTTCTTACTATTTTGAATTTTTGTGTAATAATCGATGCTGCTGCATTTATGCTTAGTTGTAGCTACTGGCAGAATCATAACTGGTGGACACAAATATACATTTTCAGTAAAGATAAATTTAAGCCCAGCTGCCTTTTCTGTTTTAGATAAGAAAAGGTTTGTCAAAAAAATTACAGGGTAAGTAATAATTAAAGAGCAATCTCTCAGTGACAAACAAGAGGAGTATTTATTACAGGTGATACAATGTAAAGGTATCTGCTAAAAGCAACAAGTAGTGTTGGAGTTGACAAAAGGTCATTAATTAGACGACGAGGCATTTGGCTACTTCAAGAGAGTCATAGTTACTCCCGCCATTTACCCGAACTTCATTGAATTTCTTCACTGTAATGTATGTGATATTCAAAACCATGAATACCATGATATGTGTTACAACTGAGGTGCCCCTCCCTCACACAGTCTTCATAGGAGTGGCAACAGTGCCGAACCCTCTGACCCTATCACGTCATTGACCACTTGGTAAAATTACCGCAAACCTTATACAAGCCTGACATGTGCACAACCCTACCCTATTTTCAGTGACTGCAGATTGATTTGTATGGGGATGTTCTTGTGAGTGTTGACCTCTTTTCAGACTGACCAGAAGGTTTTCCGATGCCTAAAACCACTGCAGGACCACCTGCCTATGGTATGTAAGTTTAGCCTATTGAGGTAATAAGGTACCTTAAATTGCTTAAGAAGCTGGTTCTCCAGGGACTTCCACAACACTAAATGAAACAGATGTGAGTGATAAAATTACTCCCCCTCCCCTTTACATTTCTTGCAACTAAGAACAAGTGCGAGAAAACAAAAATTAGTAGAGCACAGAAAAATACTCACACTTGCTGATTATATGACAGAATTATTAATTAAGGAAAGAGTCTTTATTCCTAATCTCATTCCAGGTGATCCTGACCAGTGGGGTAGCTCTGACCCCCAATTGTATGTGGACTCAGTAGGGTCTCCCAGTCGAGTTCTCAATGAATTCAAGGCTAGAGACCAGAGATGCAGTGTCTGAATTGAATTTGCACTGCAAAAATGACCCTTTAGAACAGACTTGGAAAGGAGGTGTCTGTGGTTTGTTGGGGAAAAGTGCTGTACATGCATCCCTGATAACACAGGAGTAGATGGTAAGGTTAAGGTGGCTTGTAGGAAAATCACCCAATTGTTGTAAGAGCTCAAGAATAATTACGGCATAAATGACCCTTGGGAGACTTGTTTCAGTTGGGCTAGTAAGTGGAAGGGTTGGGTAGATCAGATTCCTATCGCTATAGGAGTAAGCATGTTTCTGTTGAGCCTGGTATCCACTTGTGTCCAGAGAGCTTTGTCCAAGACCGTGGAATCAGCAACAGCTCCAGCACTTTTGCTGGCCATAGAAGAAGAAGAAGAGAGTGGGGATGTGACAGAAATACCCACAAAGCTTGACCATAGACTCCTCCAACTGTATGATCCTAATGTTATGCAATAAGAAATAGGGAAATGGTAGGTCATATGGTAGGTCAGACAAGTATGATGACAAAGGGGGGTGGGCCACTAGGGCCTAGTGGCTTCAAGCCATACCCCATGGGACTCCCGTCTCAAGTCGGTGAAGACAATCACATTACAATTTCCCCTCATACCCATGAATAGGAGCCAATGACGATAGAGATATCCTCAGGGAACTTTAGTCTTTGTGGGGGGGAGGGATTGTGAAGGTCAAAAGTATCTCAATAAAGTAAATACTAAAGTCCCATGAATATTGAAGAATGCTGACAATTATCTTCTGTTTTTCTAAGGATGTATGTTGTTTCCTTTTTGTCTATGTGTCTATATATAGGAATAAGCTCTGCGCAATAGCAATGAAGATGGGATCTGTATCCAATCTAGAAACATGCTTCGCATGACTGCAATGAAGATGGCGTCTGCATCTTATCTTGATCCAGCCAGCACCCTGCGACTACTGAGACTGAGTGGACTATGTCACCACAGCCAAAATTACTAGACCTACTGGATGCATGACTACATGATTCTTGCATACCGCCAATAGGATAATTTAATGTGGGCAATGTTCAGACACACACTTGCATCCTGTGTTTAAAAGAATGGGTAATAAAGCTTCAGGCTCAGAAATAATTGCCACATTCAGCATGAAGGGAGAGCTTTAGACTGTGTCTTGTGTCCATGAATAATTATTACCACCATGCACACATGCTTGGTAATTTGGAGCAACCGACTCATGAGTGATTTTTTAGTCCTTGTGTTATCCCCAACAGTAGTATATGTGCTTTGAACATATAGCACTGGAAGTGAAACACTATTATCTGCAACTGTGTACTTAAAGGAAATCTGTCACCACATTTACACATATACAGCCAGTGACAGGTTCATATAAAGCTCTGTTAACTGACTAACACCCTTCTTTTAGCTAAAAATTGTTAGCTGGAGGCTGCTGTGATTTCATGTAATCACATACATGGTATACAGTTTGCTATTCTTAGAAGGCTAAAGGACCTGCAATGATATCACTGGTCACATGACATGAAAATTGACACAATATTTTCCATCTGTACATAGAGCTTTATATGTCTGAATATTAGCAGACACTCCCTTAGTAGAAGGAGGCAGAGCACAGATCTGAAGAGACACAGAGGTGTCAGTCAGAATAATGGGGTGTGGTTCACTACCAGCCAGAGAGAGAAGAGTCACAGATACCAGACATAATGTTTGTAATTAAGGTACAGTGCCTCACTGGCAGTTAATTTAAGGTGATAAGGGGAGGAATTGAAATGCTATATCAGCAGGCGTTGTTACTCAGAGTGGTAAAAATCTGGTAACAGGTCCTCTTTAAAGTTTCCCTTACTGGCTCTCTGGCACCCATATCCACTAAAAGTTTTGGCCCCCAGATGCAAACTTCGCCAGTTCAGACCTGTTCAGACCAGCATTCATAGCAATTTAATTAGACAAATCTCTCTTCAACTGTGGTGACAGAATTTGTTTCTGCACGGACTTATCCTAATGACAAGAGATACTCCCACTTGTCACATATAAACATGAAAAAATGTCCAACATGTATTGAGAATTTTTTTAATTTAAAAAATGGATAAGTATGATTTTAAACTGATTTAATAAAAAAAATATTATTATTATTATGACACATTGAATTTAATATCCTGCAAATATCTGATGTTTCACAGACCACTGTCTGTGGCATTGGATAATTAAATAAATTATATGCAGTTTGTATTGGTTGCATTTTCTTATTATGTGAACTTCTAGAAAAGAGGGAATAGGATTTGTTCCTTCCAACTAACAATAAACTAAAAGCAAAGCTTTGCAGGAAAGCTCTCTAAAAATAAATGTGCTTAGGGATCATGGATCATGTACTGTGCCCTTCAAAAGCGGCAACATGATTTATGCCTTTAGATATTTTCAATAATATATTGAGCATGATTTGTGCCTTTAGATAAGTTCACAATAACTCATTGAGCATGCTCTAGTAATCTTTTGTGACTAAACATGCTTTGTGTTGTGCTCTGATATCATGTGTAATCATAACTTCCATCAGCCTAGCAGAAGGCAGTCATCATTCACCAAGAGATAAGAGTGTGACAGGATATGACTGCAATTATTGTTATTATTCAGATGTGAACTGTTAATGCAGCATTTTGTTTTATGCAAATCACATCCTTATTTCACATGATTATATAACTATATATATATATATATATATATATATATATATATATATATTACACACTTTGCCATAAACCAACCAAAGTAGTTGCAGCAATTGCTTGGGCCCCAGAGATCAGAAGGGCCCCACATACAGTTAGGTCAATAAATATTTTCATGCTGAGACAAATTTAGAATTTTTTTTTACTTGTTTACTAAAACATATTCAAGTAATACATACAAAAATAGAAATCGCCTTGAAGTCCAGACTTTAAGATTTCATTTGAGGGTATCCAAATTAAAATTGGATAAAGGATTTAGGAGTTTCAGCCCCTCAACATGACCAACCCTGTGTTTATAGTTCAATTACATTTTATAAAAAAAATGCTCATAGATGATATGTAATACAGACTGTTATTATATTTGCTGTAGTGCATATAAAAAGGAAAGTAGACTATATTTGCAGTGGCTAGTGCAATGAGCAAAATTACATCTGAATTGAGCAGTTGCAAATGCGTGAAAAAAGAACTGGGTCAACAAACATGTTCAATAATAATTGGGAATGCCAGACACGCCTGGAGGAGGGGGAAAGAGCTCAGGTAGTGGTGGGGTGGAGAAACAAAAGTAGTAAGGTGCAGCCAGCGCTGAGGTACCTACCCCTGATGTGTAGCTGCCAGCAGCCAACCAGACATCCATAGCAGATGGATTCCTATGTAAGCCAGGGGGACCACACTGCATGCCATTCTTCACATGTACTGTCATTGCCAACCCACTCAACCCTGTTTTTAACAGGGACCAAAAGTAATTGTACAATTGACTCAACGGCTATTTGATGGGTCTACAAGGGAAATTCCATCATTACGTAATTCTAAATGAAGCAAATTAAAGGCCTGAAGTTGATTTAAGGTTTAGTACTTGCATTTGGAAGATTCTGCTGTGAGGAAAATATGTGGTCAAAGGAGCTCTCCATGCAACTGAAACAAGCCATCCTTGGGCTTCATTCAGCTGTAATTATGGCCGTTATCTGGCAACACAAAAAGTCTATGGCTTCTGGTCATGACGCGATAAGCACACAGTATCTAACCACACCAAGTTAGGCAGCTGGTCGTATTTGTATTTTGTATTTGGGGTGAGGAGTGCTTACTCCTCCTGTCTCCTCCTCCTGATTCCTCCTGTGCTTGTCGCAGTGTGAATAAACCCTTAAGCTGCAAAAACAGATAAAAACCTACAGAGAGATATTGCTATAATATTAGGAGTGGCAAAATCTATATACAATATTTGGTGATGAAGAGAAACCTGATGAGAACAGCCAACCAAGTAAACAACACTCTTGAGGATATAGGTGTATCAATAACCAAAACTACTGTATATAGAAGAATACATGACAGCAAACACAGAGGTCTCACTACAAAGTGCAAGCCTCAGAAAAAAAGGCTTGACTGGACTTTTCATTAAAAGAAAAACATTTTAAAAAGCTAGTAAAGTTCTGAAAGACCATTCTTTGGGCAGATGAAACCAAGATCAACCTCAATGGCTGAAATTCGGGTTTAGGCCCCAAGGAGGAATGCACAATGTTCTGAACAGACGCAAACATTGCAGTTTGGGTCCGTTTATCACTCCCCCGAATGTTTTTATTTCAGTCTTAATGTGCTGAGAAAATTTATGTATAGGGATGCTTGGTTCTACAGATAAGTCCTCAATATAACAAACTCTGAAACTAACCACAGTAATGAAAATCTAAATGTCACTGCATGAAATCCTATATACTTATTAAAATGTGTTACCTGGAAGTTGAGATAAGGAGATTGGTTTGTTTTCCACTTCTTTCCCTACAAAATGTCAGTTGATTTTGTGTTTTATGTGACATAGATTTAACTAACTCTCAAACAATGAATCCCCTTTATCATGGTGTTGCTTATTCATATTTTATATTTTTTATGATGCACCAAGGGTATTATATTAGAAATGTAAGTACAGGCGGTCCCCTACTTAAGAACACTCGACTTACATACGACCCCTAGTTACAAACGGACCACTGGATATTGGTAATTTATTGTACTTTAGTCCTAGGCTACAATGATCAGCTGTAACAGTTATCACAGGTGTCTGTAATGAAGCTTAATTGTTAATACTGATTCTTATGACAATCCAACATTTTTAAAATCCAATTGTCACAGAGACCAAAAAATTTCTGTCTGGGATTACAATGATAAAATATACAGTTCCGACTTACATACAAATTCAACTTAAGAACAAACCTACAGACACTATCTTGTATGTAACCCAGGGACTGTCTGTATTTATATAGTTGGGGTTTTGTTCTCACTCAATCTAAACAATCTAAGGATATAATTTTTTTTTATTATTTATATATTCATTTTATAAAGATGATATTTTGCATGGCAAAAACAGATCCTTATACATTCAGTACAATGTGGAATGTCTCCCATGAATGGCCTTGGGCTAGCTTAGTTATGTGCATTCAGAAGGAAATGGTCAGTAAATAAAGCAATTGTACTGTCAAAATTTCCCAGCAGATGTGTCCTCTTTTTCTGGTTCATCAATCTGTGCAGTTCTATTTTTGGATGCTTTCTGTCCTAAAAGTTCAGTATAAAACTGCCCTTAAAAATAGGCAGACACAGCGTGTACTGTACTTCACAATGAAAAGTCACAAATGAGTTTAGGTATTTCAACCTCTGACCATGAAAAGAAAATTCTAATGCTAGTCATATATTCTAAGCTTAACCTTAAAAACTACCCAACCGGATATTTCTTTTCAGCAGGGAAAGGAAAACAGATGTAAATATTTTCCAAAAATATACAATAATATACAAATAATGATTATAATAAAATCCAGAAGTGTATGTTTTGGAGAATGGTAATTTGCTTTTAAAGTTGTCCTAAACAGATATCAGAGCTTAACTGGGGGTAAATACATTGTGCACAACTTATAATTTACACTAGTTTATTACAATTTTAGATATCTTTTATTTACATGTTTCGGCTGTAGGACAAAACAATCATCAGTATTATTCACAAAATTAGCATCTGAGGAAAATGAATGATATTCCTCCAATCAGCTTCAATCAGCATGTTAGGTATAATGTTATGGCATACACTTTTTTTTAGTAAATTTGTATGTAGTCATCTTCTTAAAGTAATGCACCAGGGGATTAAAATGACAGGTAAACTAATGTTTATGTTTATTTGGGGAAATATTAAAAAGGATTTTATAAAGTAAAGATGATACTACTCTCCACTAGAGATAAATATTAGCTATATACTGTCTCGAACAGAACACTGCTAATATATACATAGTAGAGGACCTTTGATGAAGTCATGATTATGGAGGGCTGAGTGTACTGCTCTTCCTCACAGAAGAACATGTTTTGAAAACAACAGTAATTATACAGGGTTCTATGTTTATCTGGTTTCTGAAGATGCATACAGATATCTGTAAAAGTTCAAACAGATCTATTTATTAGACACTGCATCAGCCAAGCTTGACCCTGGCTCCTCCTTAATCATAATTTAATCACTGGTCCTGTTTACTGCTTCTATATATGAGAGAGGAGAGTAGGAACCAGGACTAAGCCTATGGACTATGCAGTTGAAGCTCCCTCTAGTGGTCAACAATGAGACAAAGTAAAACTTTTCTATCATTTTCTCAAAGGTATAAAGCAATAAATTCACAATATTAAACAAGAGCTGGATTTTTTTTATTTGTGACACATTTTCAGTAATATCTATTTTCAAAACCTGAATAACACAGTCTTGTATATTTCTTTGATAACATCTAAAGTGGGGAAAAGGGAGGAAAATAATGTTTTAAAACCGAGTTTAATAATTAAAAAACATGTGTAGATAGCACCCTAACAGGTGTGTGTTCAGCTCAACCCACAGTGTGATGGTCCACAGTCCTCTGGTATCAGCCTTGGTGCACGAAAAAGGAAAGACCACCACCGGGTCCCAAAACAGCAAAAGATACAAGGAATCTCGGCACTCACATGAAGCCGCCAGGTTTGGTTTGAAAAAATGTCTTCCTCTTTATTCACATCTCCGGAACAACATGCAATTACAGCTTAAAAGATCGACGCGTTTCGACGCTTGTGCGTCTTAGTCATGATCAGTTTCCATATTACTGTTCACTAAGCATTAAATCAACTGGAATCATGGCATCATCCAAGGACCGCCCATAGAGGGGTGGGTACTCCCCAATCAATCTCCAGCATCAGGTGATCTCCAGGTGAGTCAAATGGACTTAACCCTTAGTGAACTAAACTTTACACAAACTTTACATTAAACTTTACATAAACACAATGTTAAAGTTAAAAACAGGAATTCTAAAAACATTTGTATGATGGGATAATCAACTTGTACATGTAGTATTCATGTGAGATTCCATAGACATTGCTATATAAGATTCAACATGTAATACATGGAACACGAAAATGCTGTAAACCATCAGAATGTTAACACTTGAGTAAATGTACATCAGAGAATTCATCTCAAATTGCTAAACAAAAAGAAGCAGTATGAATCATTCAATATCCCCACTACCTGATTACATGATATTCTTTTTATTTTCACCAGGAATTTTATAATTACAGGGTATGAATATGTGTGAATCATATCCGTTCTTTTGTTGAGTCCATACTACCCAAAGTAAAGTTTAATAATTGGCTAATTAATATGTAATCAATTTTATGTTAAAAGGATTCTAGTGTTATAAAAGATAACACAGAGGATGGGTATGGGATCTCACATGTTGCAGCATGATACATAGCTGATCTGATCCATAAGCTTGAGATACAGGTGCATGATTTTCTTACTATATGCCTTTAGTCATCATGTTTGGGGGTGATGGGTAATTTGTGTTATGGCATTGTTTGTTTCTGGGTCTAGCCATATAGATACAGTATTTGCTTTTCTTCCAACCTTAATGTAGACAGTAGGCACAAAATGTACTGTAGGTAGCACTGCATAAACACTGACCTTCCCCACCCCTACTGATGACTAGTCCAAAACCTCTTTGATCAGGACACTTAGAATGGGTTCAGCTTACCTCTACCTGGCTTTTAGCACCCAAATCATGGCCAGCAAAGCCGGCAGGTGTATTTAAATGCAGTTGGTGAATGCATGGCGCCTATATGCCAGCAGCATGTGATGGCATCACACTTTTAAATATTTCCACCAGCTTTGCCTGCAACATGTAAAAAAGTTAATATCCCAGCCTTTTCTCATTTGAAAACACTGTGATGTGATCTGTGTGATGTGGGTAACTGCCATCACTGCACATTACCTCACTGACATGGTCTAACTACAACACTGGCCATACTGGATTAACTCCAACCAACCAGCTACAGCCAAACATAGTGGAAGGTGCAGGACATGTGATGTGGACATGTGACCAGTGACCATCTTCTGAATCTTCAAAATCAACGGACTGGTAAAAGGGCCAGTAGTATTTTATTTCTCCATCATAGTGTATGTCCTCAACATTTTTCTGCTATGACAACTTATGACATATTTGCAAATATTTTAAGACCCATTTGAATATGAATTATGCTTATTCTTGGAATACCCCTTTAAGTAAAAAAAAAAATCAGCGTTTATGGTCCACAAATGTAGAATATTAAAAAAATGTAATTTTCACTGAAAATGCCATTGTCCAACTGAAATAAATAAAGTAACCGGTAAGTAATGTGCTGATTATAACACTGACATTGATGAATTGCAGATTGATATTTGGCAACAGACTATAGCGTTTCATGCAAGTTGCAGGAAAACTTAATTATTCCCAAGGCAGAACAATACTTCATATGATTTTATGATATGATTATGATCTAATTAGATGCTTCTATGTAGCATCCTCATATGAGGTAGGTAACTGTGTGTAAAGCATGGTAATTAACGATATGTATATTAAATATTGTATATTGGGTAGCCCACATGCCAACCTAAATGTTCTTAATAATATGTATCTTCATTTATCATCTTTTCCCTTAAGGGATAAATATTTGTAAATCATTGTTATTGGCACGGCAAAATATGAATTTTTTTTTTAGATATTAAAGTGAGTTAATTTGTAGTATTTATAGCTTACAGGCGGTCCCCTACTTAAGAACACCTGACTTACATACGACCCCAGTTACAAACGGACCTCTGGATTTTAGTAATTTACTGTACTTTAGTCCTAGGCTACAATAAACATTTTTAACAGTTGTCAATGGTGCCTGTAATTAAGATTTATTATTAATCCTGGTTCTTATGACAACCCAACATTTTTAAAATCCAATTGTCACAGAGACCAAAAAAAATTTGACTGGGGTTACAATAATAAAGTATACGGTTCCAACTTACATACAAGCTCAACTTAAGAACAATCCCACAGAACCTATCTTGTATGTAACCCGGGGACTGCCTGTATTACATTAATGATCATTCTCATTATGCAGTTTTATCTAAAATAGAATTAGGATGATAACCCACACTATTAGATTCACATTCTGCTACTCAGTTTTACATTTAAGTTGTAATATACTTTGTTTTAATTGTTATTGTTACAATAATTGGAGACTTCAACTAAGTGCACTTTTGTGCTTTGCTGACCACTCATTTATTCCTACTAAAATATTTAGCATTTCTGATGAAAATTTATTGATATGTTTTCTAGTTGGAACAAATAATAAGCCACAAAAATATGTTACTGGTATCTAAATACAAAAATATAACATCAAATGGAGCTTTAGTTTCCACTCTGATGTGCCTTGTTTTTTTATAAATCCTTTCAGATTAACCATCCTATTTTGTGTGTGTCCATTAAAATGTTATTCTATTTTTTTTACTTTGAAATTTTAGATGGAATCATTCTGTAAGACATAGGAATCTAAGAGGTTGCATCATGGTGCTTGATCTAACATTTAGTGTAGGTGGAACTATTTGATCACTTTTGTTTGCGATCTGTGTGGTTGCATTGGTTACAGAAATGACTCATTTAGAGGGCTTTTTTATTTTTTCCAAATTTTACTGAATACAAATTTGGAGAAAAATGAATGCCTTTTCAGAGGCATAAAGTTTTTATTTTTCGGCTGACAAATCTGGTTAAGGGCATATTTTTTGTGAGTAGGGTTATTCTTTATTTTGAAGCGAGTGAAATTTTTTATCACTTTTTAGAGCATTTTTAAAAGTGTAAATAAAATGCAATAAAATGTTTGTTTGTTTTTTCAAATGTTTTTTGGGTTTTATTTTTGTGGCATTCACCATACGAATCCAATAACAATTCTGTTACAGTGATATCAAATATATGATGGCGGTGTTGTGGTTTTTTTTTTATACTTTATTAACTGTTTGTATGAGAAAGTGACTTTCTTTTATTAGATATTTTATTTATTTGTTTTTTTATATTAATTTTATATTTTATTTTTTACTTTTATACTAAGTGCAAACTTAAACTTGAAAAAGCGATGCTGTGCTTGCTGGTTCAAGTCCAATACACTGCTTTACAATACTTTTGGGGACATGTATCATAGTTTTGTCTCTCTGTGGTGCATTTTTGAGACATTTGGCGGCTCTTTTTTTGCGCCTTATGTATGATCATGTCTTTTTACTTGTGATACATGTTCAGTTTTTCTTTCCTTGCAGGCGCAAATTTTGGCTTCTTTTGGAGACTTTTTGTTGCAAATGTCTCAAATCCACATTGACTTAATTTGGTATTTGAGGCTATGTCCTGCATTTTTAAACACTTTAGTTACATACCAGGGAGATGATGACATATGAGGATCCAGTCACATGTTGCGTTTTGATTGCGTTTTTAACCCTATTACAACACATGATAGGTGATTTGCCTAATTACATTACTGTTAACATTTGCATTTATAAAACGCATAATAAACGCAATGTAAACACATGCGTTAATGTCACGTTTATATTGCATTTTGTAAACGCAAATGTTAACACTAATGTAATAAGGCACATCCCCTGGTTTCAAAATGCAATTATAGCGCAGTTAAAATGCTACATGTGACCTCACCCTTAGAATTAAAGGGGTATTCCAGCAATAAGCATAATTCATATAAAAATGGGTACTCAAAATATAAGCTAATGTATAATTAGTTGTTATTTAAAATTTTGCTCCCCTTAGCAGAAAATGCTGGTGACATGCAATGTAATGAAGAATTAATATGCTGCTGGCCCTTTAATCAGTCCGTTAATTTCCTCCGCGCAGTCCGTTGCAGAGCAGACACAGGACAGAAGATGGCCGCTGGTCACATGTCCACATCACATGTCCTGCACCTGCCTGGGAGGTCATGTGATCACCACTACGTTTGGCTGTAGTCGGTTGGTTGCAGTGCATTCAGTATGACCAGTGTTGTGGTGATGGCAGTTACACATCATTACTATGGTAACAGAGCAAGAAAGTGTGTTATATCATCACTGTGAGCAAAGCATAAGAGGTAGGAGGAGTTACTGAGAACTAAAGGATCATAGGACTTGTAATTTCTAGTGGCAGCCATCTTAGTGATAACTCCACCTACTTTAGAGAAGCCATACATTTTGTAAATCATAAAATTTAAGCTCTGTTTTGTGACTAATGACATTAGTATGAGTATTGTTGTACTCATTTATTTATAGCATTGTGGGTTTTTGTGTCAGACGTTCATATTCCTGGAATACCCCTTTAACCAATACATTTTAAAAAATATAAATGCAAAAATGTAAAAAAAACTGGTTACTGTGCAAAATTTTAAACATTTAAAGCATGTGAAATAATTTACATGTCAAAATAAGGTCCATGAAAAAAATCCTTCCTCTGCCTAAAAAGTCACAAAAATAAGCCAAAAAAGGGATACATAAGTGAAAAGTCACACGGAACATCTGGGAAACAATGATACATACGGCACACTGCACAAGGTGAAGCCAAGGTGTACTTGAAAAAGACAGAGTAAAAAGTTGCAAAAAAGTCGCGAATACAACAAAAGTCGCAAAAATGAGACAATTTTACTAGCAGAAATAATGATACATGTCCCCCTATTTATTGTAGTGTAAGCTATCTGGCATGCTCAATCTTGTGCAGACAGTTTACAGTCAGTCCAAGAAGGCACTTCGTAGGCCAGGGCACATGGCAGACTTCGGGACTGCCCAGAAGAGGATTGGATGCCCCTGTAAGTGGCACAGGGGGTCCGATCCTTAGGTGGAAGACCTAATGCTTGATTGCGGCATGTAAGGGTTTAACACTAATTATCGGAGCCAGCTCTGATCATGCATATTGGAATGCGGTGTCAGCTGTGATATACATGTATATATATAGTACAAGTATTTGTAAGTAATCATGTGACCTTGATATGGGGCATGTTTTTGTTTTTTATTTTGATATGGGTGATATGTAAATCAGGCCCTTGACATAATCATTATTTCCTATATATGCCTCAATAAGATTACATAATAAAATGAATGGGCCAAAAGTGTTATATCTAAAATATATATAGGCTGTATAGGTCATCAATATGAAAATATGATAAATTGGTGCGACTGGTGTAGTGCTTAAAAGAATGCCACAGTGGGATTGCAATTCCCAGCTAAACATAGAATTGTGTTGCATAGAATGGAATATATGGTTTATATTCAGGAAATAATTATAGTAAGCTTACTTTACATCAGCTTTTTGTAGAGTGAAGCCAAATGTATTGGAAAATTACAGCATAATAAGTGCTTGATTATTTATTCAATATATAATAAATACAGAACCTCTTTCAGAAATGTGTTGCATATAACAATACCACTTTTTACATGAAGTGTTCTTGCACTTCACACACATAAGCCAGGTGACATAATTTACAAAATAAATTTTCTTGTCTAACTTCAGATACTTGAGAATACAATAAAGTCTTTTTCATAATAGTAAATCTTGCATAATTTGTTGTAGTGCATAATTTATCTTTTCAAACAGTGGGTGGCACAACTATTGTAACCTAGCAGAAGAAAGCACATACTTGTCTTTTAAAATTCCATTTTACTGAAAATAAATGCAAATTTACTGTAAAGGGAGCAGAAACAAAATAAATTCTGAGTAAACAATATTCAAGCCCTAAACAGTAACCAAAGGCTGAAAGTAGTAAAACTTACTTTCCAAATGTCAGACTTTTAATATAATTTATCAATGACATGAAAATCCACAGTGCGGAAGGTGTAAATATAAATATTATTCTATTGATTTTCACAAGCCTAAATTGAGAAATCATAAAAATAGCTTAAACACCCACTACATGAAATTATAACAAATGACACAATGCCAAAGTCCCAGAAACGTAATGATTCTAAATTAGGACAACATTTACACAATATGTTGGTCATTTACCATTTTTAACGGTTTGTCACTTCGGAAGGATAATACAGATTTGTTTTAATTAAGGATTTATACATGTATTTGCAGAAGAAACCGTTTAGGGAATATTTTAATCTGTTTACTTGTGGTTACATATTGTGGAATAAAGAAAAAAGGAAATAAACCAATAAAATATTTAAAATATAATGAAAACTATCAACTTTAAGCTTAGACACAAGAACAAAATCACAAGAACGAAATATCCAAGCTTGATTACATTTTGTAAATGTTTAGTTACTCTAATTTAGCCATAAGATAATTACATTTGTGCCTTTTCTTGCACAGAAGGGCATATTTATCAACCTATTTACAAGAGTAATACTTTATAATTTGCACCAAAAACTTGAGTTATAATTATCAGAGTTTTAATATCAATATCTTGGTTGCGCTCCTTATGTTGAGTGGGGCCATTAACAGGGATCAACCCCATATAGACAAATAAATAATAATCCTGGCACTTGAACTGGTTGCTTACTCAACTGATTTTTTTTTTATTGCAGCATAAAAGTGTTTAACGCTTTGGCTCCCTTGAGGACTTTGTCAAACACTACATTTACTTTAGTCATATTTACATCCTATTATTTTACAAGTGACATGTGCCAAAGAGCATAAACGGAGAAACCAAAATCTAAGTATAAGAGGTATATCCAAAGCTAGGTTCCTCCTGATGGTATCAGTGGTGGAGGACCAAGGGCTAAGGGCTTTCACATTTTTATGAGTCATTAAAGGACATCTACCAACAGAATCAAGGAATGTAAACCAAGCATACTGACATACTGGTGTGTGCCCTCTCTGCCAGGATCTGCTCTTCTTTAAGCTTCTTATGCCATTGTTTTAAAAATAAAAGGCTTTAAAAATTAAGCAAATGAGGGTGATGGACTTAAGTCTCTATTAACACCTATGGAGCCTGGAGTCCCTCAAGATCATTTGCATAATTTAACAAAGCCTTTAAAAAAAACCTAGTGCATAAGAGGCTATGTCAGTGTACTTGGTTTGCAATATTTCTGTCAGAACTCACAAATTGTTCTGATGGGATCAGGTTTCAGGCTTCTTGCCGGAAAACCACACCCAGAGCTGCCTGTGATTGACAGCTCCATTTCTGATCCTGGGAAAGCTGGGTGTGTCTTTGTACTTGTTTTGTCTGCAGCTGCGGTTTGAGTGATGGGCAGCTGAGCCAGACAGTGCTGGATGTAGTGTCCATTACTGCCTAATATTCTGCCCAGCCCCTTCATTGGGTGCTGGTTATTTCAATTTCCTGTGATCTCTAGTGCTCTTGCAGTTCTTGCTATTCTGTGTATTGACTTTTGCTTTGCCTACTGACCATTCTATTTGCTTTACGATTCTGTACCTTTGCCACTATCTTGGTTTTGACCCGGTTTGTTTGACTCCGCTTGTCTGTCTGTATCTGTTGTTTGAGTTTGAGGTAAAAATTAGGGGATTTCTTGAGCCAGGCGCCAAAGAAGTGTGTGCACAACCAAGGGAGAGGAGTTTCCTAGAGGGTGACGTAGTGGAGTTGCAGCGCTGGGCCCCGGGACTGGACCGTGGTCCAGATAGAATATGAAGGTCAAAGCAGAAAAAACGGTGTCAAATGAGTAGACGCACTACATCCACATAAGAGTGGTAGTGGTTTTCATTGGTAGAGTGACAACACGTCTTCATCAGGTCTAAAAACTATATGAATTACATGGTAAGAGACAAAGACAAAAGCAAAACAAAACATAACACAACATAATTAGTATAATTGGATTCATATATAAAGCATATGAGCAAGATAGGACATATGAGCATGATTATTATAGGCTAAAAGTACATATATATATATATATATATATATATATATATATATATACACACATATATGCATACGTATAATTATACACACACACACATAAAAATGTATGTAAGATGTATGATGTAGATGAAGGAGGGGGCATTGTAATACAAGATCATTCCGACTACATTGCCGAAGCAAAAAACATTTTGTCAGACTCATCCTTCTACGAACCACTACCTACAAGCCCCCTAGCCTCCTCCCAAAACCTCCTCAACAAAAAAGAAAAACAGCTCCTCACCATCAATAATCCACCCCTCCCCTTTTTTTACCACCTACCCAAGATCCATAAATCCCTCACCAACCCACCCGGCCGTCCCATCATATCCGGTATCAACTCCCTAACCTGCAATCTGTCACATTACATAGACCTCCACCTCCAACCCCTTGTCCTACAATTACCATCCAACCTGAAAGATTCCACTCAACTCATCAAGGAACTCCTACGACTCAACAACCCCACCGACAACCTAAGCAACCGTAAAAACTGGTCACTACTAACAGCTGATGTCTCAGCACTCTATTCTAATATTCCACATGATCATCCATTGAAATCTTCCTGTTAACCAACCCCAATATGCCTCCAGCGCAGATTGCTTTTTTAATCAAAAGCATTGACTTCATCCTCCACCACAACTCCTTCTCCTTTGAAGACAATATTTACAGCCAAATCAAAGTCTGTGCCATGGGCATGAGATTTGCACCCTCTTATGCAAACCTGTACATGGGCACTTTTGAAAAAGAACATATCCTCGGCCCTAATCCCTTCCAGAATAACATTATCTTCTTTCGTTGCTACATAGGAAGGCAATAAAGACACAGCCACTGAATTCATTGCCTATTTGAACAACAACAGGATGGGCCTCAGCTTTACCCACAACTATTCCACCATACAAATTGACTTCTTGGACCTCTCAATTCATCTCAACAATACAGGGACCTTATCCACCAGTACACATTTCCAATCTGTTGAAATCCCTTACAGTCAATTTAAACGAATCAGAAAGAACTGCTCAGACAACACTATCTTCACGCAAGCCAAGCTCCTGAAACAACGCTTCAAGGACAAGCTCCACTCCAAAAAACTGGTACAAGACGTCTTCACCAAAACACTATCCCTTACCCAGGACCAATGTCTCCAACCAAGCAAACAAACATCGCACCAGCACCAACCCCCCCCTCCCACTCAATTTCATAACCACATACAACACCAGTCATAGTAACATAAAACAAACCATGACAAAACACTGGCCCATCCTACTGAGCGACCCACACCTCAAACTTGCCCTGCCCAACCGAACGTCTGTCACTTTCAGAAGAGCTAGAACCCTCCGTAATGTACCCGCCCCCAGTAGACTTAAAATAACAAACAGAACCCAACCATCCACTTTCCTAACCCTGAAGGGATCTTTCAAGTGTGGCTTCATCAGATGCCTATGCTGTGCAAACATCCAACATAGAAGAAAATCTTTCAGTTCCACTACCACTGGCGGGAACTTTGAAATTCTCTCCTTCCTCAACTGCCACTCATCCTTCATTATCTATCTCCTAGAATGCCCATGCAATCTACAATATATAGGCAGAACAACCCAAGAACTCCACATTAGAATGAACAACCACAGATCCAATGTTACTAACGGCTTTCTCAAACATAGTGTCTCAAGCCATTTTGCACTAATCTAGTAACATCAGGATTACTCCAATTGAATAAATACCCACCACTACCAACAACAGGTTCCAGAAACTGCGCCAACAAGAATCCTATTGGATCTACAGACTGGATACCCTCTCACCTGCAGGTTTGAACGACATGGTCGAAACATCCTTCTAACTCCGATTAGACTCCAGTGCCCACGGATTCCATTGGGGACTCATCGTGACCGTTTCCATCAACCGGATGACAGTCTGTGGGATTTATTTATGTATTTACACACCATTGGTATATGTATGTAGCCTATATGTCCTACGCATAATATATGCATACTATATGATTCTATGCATTTCATGTTTTAAATTTTTTAGTGAATTAATTAATTCATTGATTTTTATCTTATTGCTATTTTATTAATTATTTCAACTACTAACTATTCCATTTCATTCACCATTGTTCCATTCTACATGTGCATCTGTTACAGCTAGGCAGCCTTATCTGTAAAATGATAACTTTAGAACACTTTTTGTTATCATGGCAATCTTCAGATAGTTTTTTTTCGTGACATGTTGTACTTCACAATAGTGGCATATTTTGGTCAGAATGTTTTTTTATTTATTTCTGAAAAAAAATTAAAATTTGATGAAAAATGTAGAAAAAAATAGAGATTTTCTGATTTCTAAATGTTATGCTTATCGTAAAGTTAGTTCAACCTCCCAAATTGGTTGCTAAAAAACATTAGCCATTTGTGTGCTTTATAGAAATGTAATTTTTTTTTGGTTACTTTATTTTAATAGGATACTAAAAGGCATGCAAATCGATCAGCAATTGTCCATATTTTCACAAAAATGTAAGATTGCATTTTTTAGAGGTGTATTCATATTTATAGGGATTTATAGAGTTATGGTTATTAGAACCCCCCCCCCCCACACATACACAAAATACCACATTTTTAAAATTACATCGATCATACTATTTGAAACAGCCCTTATTAAGCTTGTTAACTATTTACCCATCAAACATGAAATAAATCAAAGCAGAGGTTTTATACAGAATTTTCAAATACCCCACATGTCAATGTAAACTACTTTATAGGCCCATAACAGAGGGCAGACGGGACGGGCTTCATTGTTCTTTTGGAGGGTACATTTTGCTGAAACAATGCTTTTTAGCATTTGCTGAGCCAGTACCAGAACAATACAAAAGAAACCCTTAAAATGTAACCAAATTTGAGAACTAAACCCCTCAAAGAGTATAGTAATACTATGCTTGGGGTGTCTATACCACATTGATTACATTGTATTAATTTTTTTGTCAGGAATGCAAATAAAAATCTATTCTGTTTTTTTATTTTATTTTTTGTTTTATATACCGTATAGATAGAGGTTGTCACAGTCTCAGGGGAATAGACAGTGGACTCCCTGTACCACCGCGGGAGATAACAACCTTAGCCGCAAACCCGGGTGCGGAGTCTAAGTGAACTCGAGTGCGACTAGGCCCGCGGTGGCAGCCAAGGTAGGGACACGGGGACCACGGGAAGGGAGGCAGGCAGGACCACGGGAAGGCAGGCAAGACTACGGGAGACAGGCAGGACCACGGGAAGGCAGGCAGGACCACGGGAAGGCAGGACCACCACAGGACACCAGGAACACGGGAACACCACAGAACACGGGAACAACACAGAAACATAGAGGCATCTGGAAACACTCAGGAAGGCTTTCTCTCCAGTAGAATGACCTGAAGATCCGGCACGGGATGCTGGGAGTCGCCAGGCTATATAGCCGAGCCAGGAATGCCAGAGCCAGTAAGGAGGACGCTGGCCCTAGTGGCGGGATCGCACGACTGCAGGGAAAAAGCATGCGGCCTACACGCTGGAAGCCAGAGTGCAGGCCGAAGCCAGGAGTGGTAAGTGAGGGCTGGGGGAACGGGGACCGCGGCACCAGGCATGGGTACACCCTCAATCCATACCGAGGATTGCGGGTGTAACCGTGACAGAGGTCATGTTATGTTCTATGGGTCTGTGCGATTACAGTGGTATTATCCCATATATATAGCTTTTTATATTAAAATAATTTTGATGAATAATGATAGAAAAGACTTTGTTTAGCATCAACATCTTCTAAGTGGCATAATATTTAGATTTTTTTTTTGTTGATTGAGCAATATTAGGGCTTATTTTTGTGGAATGAGTTGTACTTTTTGTTGGAATCATTCTGGTATAAATGGGACATTTTGATCATGTCTTATTGTGTGGGTTGTTATGGACATGTCAATACCATTTATGTACACATTCTCTGGTGATTTTCAATTTTCACTTTTTTTATCATTTTATCTTTTTTTTACTGTGCCACTCTGGGATTCCAAAAAGTGATCATCTGATAGCTTGAATAAACTAATACACTGCAATACTGATCAATGTATTAGAGTAGTAAGCCTATGCAATTCATAGGCTGACATGCACCGTGACAGATCCTGTCAGAAACAGGAACTGTCAATCAGCAGCTGAAGACAGTCTGGAGGTCCTTCATCATATTCTGAGGGCTGCCATGGCAATCAGGCTGTGGCAATCGAGGAGGGGACAACTAAGGAAGCCCTATAAAAGCTGTGGCCATGTTTGACTACGTTGCCTGCTGCTGGGATCGTGACTAATGTGATTCCAGTTGTCGCATACAACCAGGCTCCTGCATGCTGTGAACATTTACAGTTCTTACCGTTAATTATGTGTAGGACAAAAATGTTCTACCGACTGACTTGGACGTGTATTTTCATGCATGGTCCATGGTATTTTTTTGTTTCATATACCATATAGCATAGATAAAATGTTAATTATGTTCTATGGATCAGTATTATTATGCCTATATCTCATTTTTATAGCTTTTTTAGGTTTCAATAAATTTGCTGAATAAGAATGAATTGGAGAGAAAAATCATTTGTGTTTGCAATGGACTTCCTTATTGCACATCAGTGGGGCACATTTACTAAGGGCTTTGTGGACTTTAGTCAAACTGTGCACTTTCTTCATGGCGAAAATGACTTGCACAGGTATTTAAGAAGTGTGTGTGCTGTGATTGTGGCGCAGCTGCGCTGGATTCCATGCGACACAAATTAGAGGACATGCTGTTGCACGGTCTGACTGGTTGGGAATGAGCGCTATATTTCATTGTGAAAATGTGTTGCACCCCCCATGTTAAAGATGCACCACAAAAAAGATGCTGAACTCTGCCGGACATGTGTGGGCATGCGACACATTCATGAATTCTGGCGCACGATCTTAGTGAAAGTGAACATTTGTAAGTAAATGTGTTCCCGTATGTTTTGTCTCTATGTTGCCTGGAAGTTTATTACAGTTTTTTTTTACTGCAAAAAGGCTATATAAAACCTATGTAATGATATCATCTATATAAAGAACATGTTGAGACACTAGTAAATCAATATTTTGCTATGCACATTTCTTGATAAAAATAATGGATGATACCTTGAATTGTCAATATTATTTTATAAAGCATTATTTAAGTTAACTCTTTTTCGTGCATGTTCATGCCTTTAAATATTTCATAATCCTACTTTTCTCTGATTTACTTCTTTTTCTGTATTTGTGTACTTTTCAAATTAGCAAACAACCAATGTACATAGCTGGCTTCCCATTAAAATGGTTTATTGTCCTTAGTGCCCACAAAGCTTTAGCGCATCTCCCAAGAGAAAGCCTTCAGCAATGTAGAGACACTTCAGAGCGCAGCAAAGTACAGAATACAAGAATTATAAAACTGTCATAAATGTCAGAATGCATTGTAATCAGCAGAACAGTAACACTGCCTGGAAACCAGCCATTTCATCTAAGGAATTCTTTATGGTCTGGTAAATTTCATTAATTTTTTTTAACTAAGTGAGAATGACATTTGCAAAAAGAAAAATAAAGTACAAAACTGTGTTGTTGCAACATCTTTTTATTACAAGTAATACTAAAAAAGTTCATTGTAATTTGATTTAACCTCCATGGTTCAATGACATAAAAGTTTCTATATTGTCTCCAAGATACTGAGCAAAAAACAACATAAAACAAATGTCTAAGGTTTTATCTTCTTCTTCTGCAAGGCAAAAGAAAGCTGAACTAAACTGACCAGATCCAGTTGTTCTATTTAATTTTGATAACTTGTTTGGATTATTCAGTGCACTAAAACTTTTCTTTATAACTTTACCCTTCAGTAACTTTTAGTATTCTGCTTAATACATGAACCCCAGTAGTGTATTTTAACATAGGCCTTATAAGAGCTGCAAGATAATAAGCCTGCCTTTTATGAACATCGTAAAAAAAGTACTAATTAGTACATATCTCTCACACATAACATTGCGCACAGAGTGATCACATTGCTACACTAGTCCACTTAAGCGTTTTTAAATTAGTTTTGTGATTTGAAAGTTTAAATAACTGGCCTAATAAATTTGACATCAAATCTAGAGGGAATTAAGTTAATTATATTAAAGCATTTTAAATAAACCATTAATTATTTAGAACATTGCAGGAGTCGGCTGTTTTGTTAATGCTAGGAATGGATGTAAAAGGTCTCACACTAGCGTATTTATACTTTTATTTAAATTATGATGCAATAAATTACTTTTCAATATGGAAAGAAGTAAGAAGACATGCAAATAAATTACCACATATAGCCAAGGTACTAAAAAATAGAAACAGACTACTGAAAGAAATGATAAGGTTTGTGCACTACTGTTTAGGGCTAACCAGCAATCTGAATAGTTATATTCTACACTTGTAATGCATTCCTGTAGACATTTTAATAGTGTATTCCTATTTTAAGAGCTACAAAAATATAGGGTTGTAAAATAGTTTCACAGTTTTTCAGACAAATGGATCTAATTATGTCTGAAAGGGTTATTTGCTCACAAAACATACAACAAATTCTGTAGCGTTTGTAATATTTATTTCCGAAATTAATTTCTATTGTAAATTATACGTAAATGTATGGGGAAGATAATATTGAACACATGGAAGAATTGCAATTAAAATGTCAATATTAAGCACTTCATAGGTAGCATTGTAACCTAAAATACAAGTGGTCAGTAATGTATCGTACTGTATGCCGTGGAAGAAGCCATCATTGTGAAACTCATGGAGTCCGAGGGAGATTGGATTGCTGTTAGATTGAAAATTTGCTGCTGTTTTAATTGGATTCTATATGACCTGTTTTTACATTCATGTTTTGAGTATAATAATACCATTCTTTTGAAGCTACTGAATGTGTACTCTACTACACTATTGTACGATTCCTTTTATAGCTGAGAATTAGTGCTGGCATGGAACAAGTGTAACCACTGTCTTACTGGTAAATGCTGTTATTTGCTTTAAGAAGAGAAAAATTACAATATTTAAAATGAGGTTTGGGCAATCTAGGGTGTAACCCCCTATGTCACTCTGCTATGACAGAATTATGCACACCTCTTCTGTATATAAATATCCCCTCCTCCCTCCGCATTCTCTGGGACAAGAGTCAATGACAACAATTGCGTCAGTGCATTGTCTCACGCAGTTGCATGGAGGAAGGAAAGTATCATGACTGCGCATGCATGAGATTTTGACAACCGCCATCTGTATACTTAGTCATGATAATTTGCAAAACGTAGCCAGAGACATTTAAACAGTTAACACCCACGATCAATGCCAGCTCTTATTTTTAGTTTAGTTTGAATTTATCACTAGTGGCTAGCTACTGCTGGCCGACATCCTAGAACTTAGTCCCCTGACACAGCTAATACGCTTCAAAACATCAGTATTGCAAGACATTATCATGAACAAGCAATCAGATGGTTGAGTGTTCATGTCCGATGGTGGATCTAGTAAAAAAATTGTAAAAAAATGTTATTCAATAAAAAAAATAAAGCAATAAATCAATTAAAATGCCCATAAGTCCCCTAAACTTATGAAGAGACATATAATGCACAAAAAAATCTAAATCATAACACAAACCCCACAAATATAATATCACCCTCTCCATAACAACCCGTAGAATAAAAGTAATTAATTAATGAACCTGCATAATGAATGCCTTAAAAAGCAGTAAAATCTACCAAAAATTATGATTTTTACCTATTTAATCCCATAAAAATGCAATAAATAGTGATTAAAAGATGTACTCCAGATTGATACTGTTTCAAAGTACAACATGTCCCGGAAAAAATAAAGCCATCAACCAGCTCCGTAGCAAAAAAAGTAAAAATGTTATGTAACTTGTAAGACGGCAATGCAAAAATGATAGATTTTTTTCCCACATTAGGGTTTTATTTGGCAAATTTAGTAAAACATAAGAAAAAATATTCAAGTATGACATCCCTATAATCGTATTTAGCCATAGAATAAAGATAACATGATTATTAAGCTATACAGTGAACACCAATAAAAAATAAAACATTCAGTACAGAACTAATGCCCTCAAAAAAAAGTTCATAAATTTTCAACAATAGGGGATACCAAACCCAAAATGGTAACACTGGGGAAAAAATGCTGTCATATGACCCCAATAACGAAAAAGCTTATATTTTTTAGCTTACAAAAGGGACCAATAAGAAAAATAAAATCCTAGCAGGTGCAAGGTGCTTCCTCCCTTCTGTGCCTCACTGTGCATCCATAAAACAAGTAATGGCCACATGTGGGGGGTTTCCATACTCACAAGAAATTGGTGGTAAATCAATCTGCCTGAAAACGCGATGATTTCGAATTTCAAAAATGACAAATTTTCCAAAAATTCATCATTTTTCTTTTTAATTTTTTTGTAAATAAATGCAAGATTTATCAGTCAAAATTTACCACTAAAATGAAGTACAACATGTGAGGAAAAAACAATCTCAGAATCGCTTTGATAAGTAACCGTGTTCAAAAGTTATAACCATATAATGCGACAGAATGCAAAAAACGGGGCTGAGCCTTAAGCTACAAAATGGCTGCGTCATTAAGGGGTCAATTTAAAAATATATCAATAAATATGCCAGCACAAACAGATAGAACTAAATCAATAGACTTATCTTACAGTCACATGGATAATATAGAATGGCGTCAAGATAAGAGATAGGGAAGATCACCGAAAATAGCTCCTGCCATTAAAAGGTCAGTCCCAATCTATCCCTTGTATGTAGTTATGGGTCTTCAGGGGGAAGAGAATGATGGGTATGTAAATAATATGATTCTGTTACATAGTCTGATGCTATAACACACAGTTCGGCAGTGTCCGCATACTGCATACCACAATTCAGTGTCAAGTATTGGTACACCACCACTGCCGACTTGTGTGTTATAGCGTTAGACTATGTAACCGAGACATATTATTTGCATACCCATCATTCTCCTTCTCCTGAAGATGGTGACTTTATGGGATGATGCAAGTGAAGTTATAGTGTGGGGCTCATACCTACATACAAGGGACATTTTGGGACTGTCCTTGTAAGGGCAAGAGCTATAGTGGGTGTTAGGGTGTAATAGACCGCTCCCAAAACTCAGTTTGTTGTACATGACCGGATTTTGGTTCACCCACACATATTACTAACTGCCCAGCTGCTTACAGTGACACATGGTAAGATATACCCTTTCTCTTATCTTGGTGCCATTCCATATTACCCATGTGATTGTAAGATAAGTGTATTGATTTGCTTCTATCTGTTTGTTTGTGCTGGGATTTTTTATTGATTTTAGTCCTTTAAATTAATAGTTGTGTTTTAATACTTTAGTCACTTTGCGTGATGTGCATGGGGCCCCCTTCCCCTTTACAAAAATATTTACATATTAGTACACATGCTGATATAAATATATAAATGTATGTGATTGTATACACACACATAAAGGTTTATACTAATACATACACATTTATACACTTACAAACTCAATTTATACACTCATGCAGCCCAGTAGCTGCAGAGCTCATGGAGGGAAGTAGACAGCAAGAAGCTGAGAGATGAGGGATAAGGCTCCTAGCCCTGCTGTTTCCTCCCTCGACATTTCTTGTCCGAGCTTCCGTCTCAGCTGTGTACTGTGGAAGATGTGCACTATTATACGCATATTATGGCGTACAATTTGCTGTACACTGTGGGCCCCCAGTTGCTATGGGTGCTATCCCTGTAGTTGCGCCCCTGTTGGTGTGTATTTATTATATAGGGTGACTTCCAGATTACAAGTGTGGCTTACCCTTCATGGTTGTCACAATTGTTGCTGCTTTACATGTATATATATATATATATATATATATATATATAAACTTCTATTACACCACCTATAACCCCCACCATGATGTCCTGGGGGAAATTATCTGTGTTTGTTTCCCAAGACGAACTGTAGCTTATTGCAACATTAAATTAAGTTTCTGAGTGAGATAGAAAGAAAGTACCTTCTGCAGCAGCTAATAGATTGTACTTATCCCAATGCTGCTGGTCAATGGAGTGGTTATGCTCTAAAATACCCTATAAGGTGCGGCTAATTTTGTGTGTTCTGCCATGTGCATTGTGTGAGAGACATTGGGGGTCATTTACTAAGGGCCCGATTCGCGTTTTTGCAACGGGTTAACCAAATCTTTCCGTTTTGCGACGATTTTCCCTGTATTGCCTCGGGATTTCGGCGCATGCAATCGGATTGTGGCGCATCGGCGCCGGCATGCACGCGACGGAAATTGGGGGGCGTGGCCGTTAAAAAACCTGATGGATTCAAAAAAACCCACCACATTAAAAAAAAATGTCGCTCGTCACGCGCTTACCTTTATCCAGGATAGCTTGGTGAACTCCAGTACGTTCCAATGCTCTTAAGCGCTCTTAGTGAATGCCGTCCGGACCCAAATCCACCGCAGAGAACGCGCCGTTGGATCGCGAATGGACCGGGTAAGTAAATCTGCCGCATTATGGAGGCCACATCTCCACAAATCATCTCTGGAAAAATTATAAAAAATTATACTCATCCTCAAATTATCTGAAAGGCTAGGTATAATGCAAAATAAAATATTAAATGGCTTAAATCAAGACTTTTTTTTAAATTTAAATGTTTTAATGCCATGAACAGCAAATATTTGATCCTGAGTGAACATGTTGTGATATATTGCTCCGATGTATCAGATATAGTCCTATTTTAGACTGTGTTAACACATTTTTCCAACATATGACACATGAAAGTGTATGGAATTCAATTGAGAATTAAAACTGCTGTCATTCATCATATATAATTCTGATTTCACAATTTCATATACACAGAATGGTGATTGGATAAAGAAAAAAAAGGATCAGGCCTTGATAAGAAGCTATATTTGTAATAACCAACATATTTTTATTTGTAAATATACTATAATTGTTAGACCTTCATGTGCAAAATAAATTCTTATTATTTATTATTATTTAATTTAAATTATCACAGTTAGAAAAAATACATATTAAAAAGTCCAAAAGCTTATGTGTTCTTAAGAGTTATTCTTTACAGGACACCTGTCATCAGGTCTCTGTCACTAGTCCTGTCACTACTACCTGTTGGAGCAGCTCACAAGGATCCCATCCCAGCCTTTATCTAGTTATTTCATACATTAATCATTATAAAATCATCTATTCTTTATTATGTAAATGAGGTTGGTCACATGGTCAGAGACAGTGATATCACTTCTGTTCCCCCTCCCCTCTCCTCCCCCTGCTCATGTCTGTCTGTAAAGCATTGCTATTGTCTGTGCATTATCTGCTGACATGCTGCATCCTCCCATAGAGAGGACATAGAGAGATACAGACATCAGCTACATAAGTACCTGGCATGTTCTGCTATAACTTGGCTGCCTGGAGCTGTTGTATCTTTCCTATACACACACACGCACACACAGGCTGCAGGAGACGTGGCCAACAGCAAACACTTGTAACAGCCATTACACCATCATACCTCACACCATTAAACAGGCTGCCAGTCATGCACTGGTGTGTCTGTGCCTGCCACTCATGAATAAGCTGGACAGCTTGAATATGCTAATGCTTCATTGGACATTTCACAGGTCATTTGCATACAGCTTTAGGACCTAATTGCTTAGGTTTACAGGCATGCAGAGGGACAATGAAGGGATAGAGGCAATGCTTTCTAATGACAGTTTATGAAAACCTATTTAGATTAGGGGGGTTATTTGGCATGACGGGTTCTCTTTAAAGGGTACTGCAAAAAGGTTGATACCTTAGAAGTGTAAATGTATAAATTCTCCTTAGGGAAGGACTATCTGGTAGAAACCCTAAACAAACATTGTAAATGCAATGTTAAAGGAACCTAAATGAACCAACTTACCACTTTGGATATTGTATGAGGGCTTAATTATCTGTGGGACAAATTGTACTTTCCAGTTTTGAATATTCCATGCAATGTATTGGAAAGATGGAAAACAATTTTAAATGCAGTATAATTCACTAATAAAGAAAGCTGTGTCTTTTTCTTATAGGTTTCTTATATGGCTTTCACTGTTAATTCCGTATGACACTTCTCCTATAATTTTTGGGATAGTATGAACACATAGATTTATATAGTGCTTTAATTTTCCTTTTACAAACCCAATTGAATACTTTCCTACAAGTGACATTTGTTTCCTTTTTTCAAAATAGCTACATGGTAGGAAAACTTTGAAATAAGGTGCTTTTCTAAAAGGGCTTTTAGAAGCTTGTGGAATCAATTTTCATATAATTGTATTATTTTCAATGAAATATCAAGTTTTTTGGGATGAAAATGTATGGGGTAGTGATATGAAGATCATGGCCCAAAACATTAGCTAATAATGTCAGAGATAAAGAGGTATTAAAGAGGTATTCCCACGAAAACAAGATTCTTAAATGTGCTCAGGATAACAAAATAACACATTCTCACATTCAATGTTATGAACAAAAATTCTGCATTTCACAGATATAATTCCAACCAGTCTCTATCATTCCTGGCGTACACAATTTTGGTTGCCCTTAGACCTGACCCTGGATCTTCTAACTTTAGGGTCAGCAGGCATATTGTTCTTCTGTCTAACCAAAATTTTTAAAAAAACTGTCAGTTTGGGTGCCAAACCCAGACCTCAAACTTTTTGAAGGCCACTGGCACAGTCACTAGTGGCATTTATATTACCCTTGAATTACCCTTAAATTATGTGCACACATGTGCTGGCACACTCTTCCATTAGAATAAAAATGTAGCTGGTGACTTTGCCAGTGGTAATTAAATAGTTAATCCCCACAATTGGCCAGCACTGATCACGGGCATTAACACGGGGAGCTGAGCCAAACCCAAGACTCCTAAAAACTTTAGTGTCTGGTCTGGAGGACCGACACCAGCAAAGTTCACTATTAACCTGAATTTTGCATCTCGGGCATGCTCAACACTAGTTTTGAGGACTGACCTTAATGCACTACTGAATGATAAAACACTTATACACAAAACAGAAACTTTGGGTCTGTGCCTAACTTTGTAGGTTCCCAAACCCGTACTCATATTTCAGTCAGAAGTCTATGGTTGTGTCCGAGTCCGGCTCAATCACCCAGAAGTAACACCCGCGCTAGGTTGTTACTGGTTAACTTGTACTGTTAATGCTGCTGCTTTCGCCAAGTTCATCTGTGCTAATTCTGTACATGCTGCCGGGGGCATTGTGCTTCATGTGCACGGCACCTACATGATGAGGGCTTCCTTGCAAACAGCCATTTGGTGTCATATAGGGGTGTAGTGTAGGCTAAATCTGAACTGGGGTACCCAGTTGTTCCCCTTGTGTTTATGAGCTTGTGTGTGTATTCATGTTTTACTTAATTAGCAGAGTAATTCACCAGGGTCCCCTGGTCCCCTGATACTTCCATGTCTGATGTTAAAGAAGCTTGTGTCTTCTTCAAAAACTGATCAATTCTATTTCCATAAGCACCTTATACAGCAGATACATAGGAGTTATGAAAACAGAATAGGGGCTGGAGTCGGGGCTATGAAAAGCTGTGAACAGCTAAGATGATAAAAAAAATTTGAAAAAAATTCTAGCCAGCATAACCAATAAGAATTTACTAAAGCCCCTGCGCAAGTTTTCTGTCAGACTTTGCAAATTGTTTCTAGTGCAAACTGCTTGCATGTGTATTTAAGAAGTGTCCGCACACGACTCATTTGTGAAGTGGCTGCACTATTCCTGATGTGATAGAAATTTCTGCACAGAAAGGGGGTGCCCCACAATTCAAGAATCTGGCAAACTCTGTACATTCCACAGGCAAACTGCGCATAGTGAAGTTTGCACTGTTTTATAAATGTGGCCCATTTTTGTAAGAAGTCTTAAAATTTTGGAGTAAAAATGCTGAAGATAAATGCAGTTTTTTCAAACAGTAAAACAAATATATTATGAAAAAAACAATGATTTGTAACACAAACACAAACAATCTTCTTAGAGTATATTGGTAGAACTCAGTAAATAAGTGGACTGAAAGTAATATCATCTTTAGTCTCTACAAAACAGCACTGTCAGAAGAGGACAGGTGATGTCATATAAGTTCACACTTATAGAAACTTAAATTAAAGGTGGCCACATACATTCTCATTACAAGCTGTCAGAAACACTCAAGGGCATTGAATAATGTGTTTCTATAAATGACATGGTCATCTGGATGCAAGTACTGGATAAAACATAATAGCCTTGTTACCAATTATTTTGTCTAACATGTTGGCTTAGAGATACAAGTGACTAATATGAAATCATCCTATGCAGAGAACATAACATTTCTCTTTCCCTCAAACAAGCATAGTTTGACAAGGTTTATTATCAGCACTGAGAAATAACACAGCATAATATGTATGTGTATGGCATGACAAATGTAAATGTGACACAGCAATTTACTTTATAGCCTTGGATAAAAAGCAGTGTATGTACTCAATTCACAGACAAATACATAATATACCCATAAACTTCATCTTGCATAAATGTAATTGGAACAACAGTAATGACATTTGTCTTCTCTACAATTCTTGTTGAACACCACAGCAAGATAGGAAAGAAATCTGAAGAAAAAGTATATTATTCCTTAAGAAAAAATGAAAAATGTGTATAAAAAAGCACAAATCAAGTATGTATGTTTTATTTTAGGAGATTTTCTGCTCCCTAGTCACATGTAAATTAAACATATGGCCTTGTAAGTTATGACCATGACCATGCATAAGAATACCTTTTAAGCAAGTGCAACACTCCTGCCAATACATGGTGAGAGGGGTAGTTGCGAACAGTGTCCTCTCCAGGTTAGGAGCTGACAGAGGGAGTCGCGAACCCTCCGGGAAGGTTCTAGACCTGGTCATCAGGGGTTAACAGCAGTAGATACTGCCTGTGCAATATAATCTCTTTACCACCAGCTCTCCCTAGAGAGAACACCTTGCAGATTGTCAGTGACCATAGAGATAGTGTGACGCACACCTTCAGTGCAACACACATAACACCCAGGACAAAGCTGCACCATCCATATCTGGACACAGCTACATTCAAGCCTGCCCCTACTACCAGGCTGGTGAATCTATTACTGAGGATCACTCTCCATGACCACTCCAATAATCTGGAATCTCCAACAATCCGACATCTATAACAAGACCGTTGGGCCGTTGACTGCAGTTGTTCTAATTAAGAACCATGAGTTATTTTGCACAACGTTGCCTCCGTCTGTTCCCTGGATATGGGTGTAACACCAAGGGCTCCCCATCCATTACCCAGGCACTCATACTACAGACACAAAAAGGGGTTGCCCCAGGGAGATACAGTACATCAGCCTCTCCCTCCATCTTTCTTGCATACATCCCCTGCTGGAGACCTGCCAGGCTGTAGGACAGTCCTCCGGTCCCCATACCAAGCACCGTGAAACCAGCGTGCCATAGGCTGCAACCACCAGCCACTCCGGTATTCTGAGCCCCGGCATGAAAGTGGCAAAAGGGTGTAAAAAATTGCAATCCCCCAATACTCTGGGCTTCAGGAGGGTGGCCACTTTTTGAAAGTCTTCTGTTCTTGTCTTAAATTTTGCTGAGGCTGGATGAAAGGGTCAGGCCCTATTTTCCCTATAGTGTAGAGAAAGCAAGGAACAGGACCTCAAATAACAGGAAACATAACTCCTTCCATTTTCATCCAAAAATCCCTGATTACTCACAATGGGGCAGATTTATTAATATGTTTATGACAGAATTATGTCATAGTTTGTACCAATAAAATGTCTTCTATGCCTTCCATCTCATTTATCAAGGGCTTTAGACTTCTTTTGCACAATTTTATTCAGTATTACATTTCATAGCTTGTATAGTGAAAAACTGAATAACTGGGTGGGCATGAAGTGGACTCTACCAGCTGTGCAGAACTACACTAGGGTATGACTAAGATGATCAAGTGTCAAAACCGGTAGGTTGGTGTTGCCTACTGTTGGTTTGTGAAAAAATATTTGGATATCATTTCTAAATTAAAAAAAAAATTAGGAAAATGGCACTAGAATTGACTACCCTCTACAATGCTCTCATACTACCCTAGTGGTACAATAGTGGATAATTTAGTGTACCCGGTGCATTACACACAGATTATCCATAGACTCTATGCTATTCGCAGCACTTCTTTAATTTGAATTTTGGTTCATTATGGCATTAAACAATTTTTATATAGATATAATTTTTGTTAGAATGGAACATTTTACCCAAAAAAATAACATAACTGAATTTCTTTCTACACGTTGTCTGTTCTTTTAGATTAATGAAAGTTTGGTTTAAGTTGCAATGGTATTTTTAGGTATCTCAAGAAAGTAACAGCCATTATCTTGCAATCAGAGTTAGAGGTTTAAATTATCTGATAAAATTACATGGATTAGAGTGAGATCAGGTTTTAAAATCCTTTGGATAATTTAGCTCACTGATATATAATTCTCACACTGGATTAGGTATTATCAGAACACTAGCAGTTCGAGTTAAATTATCACAGAATCAATTGCATTGTTTGCTGAAAATAAGAGCCTTGTTTCTTTAAGTGTCTCTAGAGATGTTTAAAGTTACAAAGATGTAATAAATGAAGACCCGCCTGATGCACAGGACATGGCAACAATTTGTAGCTTTACAATTTTCGTCTTCATTTTGGAAGCATCTTGTGTTTTGATCAATCAATAATCATATTACCAACAACAATAATAATATTACCAACAATAATAATAATAATAATAATAATAATAATAATAATAAAAACACACAGCTATTAACATTTTAACCAGTTCGTAGGTGTCAGCAACACTTGGCAGAATAAGTAATTTACTTTGCAATAAGTAAGGGGGACAGTGAATCCTATTAAACTGAATTGTATTTTTTCAAAAATTGTGATAGTATGGGGAGCCCCAATATACTATAGTGTTAGAAACAATTAGAAACTGGCTGAGTATGCACTTTATTATTTCAATAATTGTGGTGGTATATGGGGGCTTAATATACTATAATTCTTGAAACAATTAAAAACTGGCAGAGTATGCACTGTATTATTTCAATAATTGTGGTGGTATGGGGAGCCCCAATATAGTATAATTCTAGAAACAATTAGAAACTGCCAGAGTATGCGCTGTATTATTTCAATAATTGTGGTGGCATGGGGAGCCTCAATATAGTATAATTCTAGAAACAATTAGAAACTGCCAGAGTATGCACTGTATTATTTCAATAATTGTGGTGGCGTAGGGAGCCTCAATATGATATAATTCTAGAAACAATTAAAAACTGCTAGAGTATGCACTGTATTATTTCAATAATTGTTGTGGTATGAGGAGCCCCAATTTACTTTAATTCTAGAAACAATTAGAACCTGGCAGAGTATGCACTGCATTTTGCAATAATTGAGAGAGAGTGTTTTGGACTTACAATGGAGTCTGTGACCCCTGAAAAATTGTTGCAAAGTGCAAACAAAATGAGCTAGCCACAAATCTATCCATTCCTTTTCATTCACTGTTCCTATAGCCCATTCTCTCCTTGCACAGAGCATCTTTCCCTTCAGCTAAATCAGCAAGTAAAAGACAGAGATGGTGCAGTAGCAGGCCCTTATAGATATAGCCTGTGATCTCACAGCAGGTGGGGAGCTGCTAACTGGCTCCCATGTTTTCCCATGTTTTTTATGTAGTATAAGCAGCTTTTGTTTCATCATATCACCAGAAAATACACAAGTAAAGTTTTCGGAACATCAAATTCCACTTCGTCCGAATCAGTTGGTTCATCTCTAACTGTCATATCTTAGTATCTTAGTTTATACAGTTGAAAAAAGACACATGTCCATCAAGTTCAACCAAGGAAGGGATTGGAAGGGGAAGAGATTTATAGGAAACAATTCTATGTAACATGACCATCAATGTTATTTAAAAAAGGGCATCTAAACCCTTCTTGAATCT
>WNYA01002427.1:0-41800 GCA_019512145.1 Engystomops pustulosus
AGATTCAAGAAGGGTTTAGATGCCCTTTTTTAAATAACATTGATGGTCATGTTACATAGAATTGTTTCCTATAAATCTCTTCCCCTTCCAATCCCTTCCTTGGTTGAACTTGATGGACATGTGTCTTTTTTCAACTGTATAAACTAAGATACTAAGATATGACAGTTAGAGATGAACCAACTGATTCGGACGAAGTGGAATTTGATGTTCCGAAAACTTTACTTGTGTATTTTCTGGTGATATGATGAAACAAAAGCTGCTTATACTACATAAAAAACATGGGAAAACATGGGAGCCAGTTAGCAGCTCCCCACCTGCTGTGAGATCACAGGCTATATCTATAAGGGCCTGCTACTGCACCATCTCTGTCTTTTACTTGCTGATTTAGCTGAAGGGAAAGATGCTCTGTGCAAGGAGAGAATGGGCTATAGGAACAGTGAATGAAAAGGAATGGATAGATTTGTGGCTAGCTCATTTTGTTTGCACTTTGCAACAATTTTTCAGGGGTCACAGACTCCATTGTAAGTCCAAAACACTCTCTCTCAATTATTGCAAAATGCAGTGCATACTCTGCCAGGTTCTAATTGTTTCTAGAATTAAAGTAAATTGGGGCTCCTCATACCACAACAATTATTGAAATAATACAGTGCATACTCTAGCAGTTTTTAATTGTTTCTAGAATTATATCATATTGAGGCTCCCTACGCCACCACAATTATTGAAATAATACAGTGCATACTCTGGCAGTTTCTAATTGTTTCTAGAATTATACTATATTGAGGCTCCCCATGCCACCACAATTATTGAAATAATACAGCGCATACTCTGGCAGTTTCTAATTGTTTCTAGAATTATACTATATTGGGGCTCCCCATACCACCACAATTATTGAAATAATACAGTGCATACTCTGCCAGTTTTTAATTGTTTCAAGAATTATAGTATATTAAGCCCCCATATACCACCACAATTATTGAAATAATAAAGTGCATACTCAGCCAGTTTCTAATTGTTTCTAACACTATAGTATATTGGGGCTCCCCATACTATCACAATTTTTGAAAAAATACAATTCAGTTTAATAGGATTCACTGTCCCCCTTACTTATTGCAAAGTAAATTACTTATTCTGCCAAGTGTTGCTGACACCTACGAACTGGTTAAAATGTTAATAGCTGTGTGTTTTTATTATTATTATTATTATTATTATTATTATTATTATTGTTGGTAATATTATTATTGTTGTTGGTAATATGATTATTGATTGATCAAAACACAAGATGCTTCCAAAATGAAGACGAAAATTGTAAAGCTACAAATTGTTGCCATGTCCTGTGCATCAGGCGGGTCTTCATTTATTACATCTTTGTAACTTTAAACATCTCTAGAGACACTTAAAGAAACAAGGCTCTTATTTTCAGCAAACAATGCAATTGATTCTGTGATAATTTAACTCGAACTGCTAGTGTTCTGATAATACCTAATCCAGTGTGAGAATTATATATCAGTGAGCTAAATTATCCAAAGGATTTTAAAACCTGATCTCACTCTAATCCATGTAATTTTATCAGATAATTTAAACCTCTAACTCTGATTGCAAGATAATGGCTGTTACTTTCTTGAGATACCTAAAAATACCATTGCAACTTAAACCAAACTTTCATTAATCTAAAAGAACAGACAACGTGTAGAAAGAAATTCAGTTATGTTATTTTTTTGGGTAAAATGTTCCATTCTAACAAAAATTATATCTATATAAAAATTGTTTAATGCCATAATGAACCAAAATTCAAATTAAAGAAGTGCTGCGAATAGCATAGAGTCTATGGATAATCTGTGTGTAATGCACCGGGTACACTAAATTATCCACTATTGTACCACTAGGGTAGTATGAGAGCATTGTAGAGGGTAGTCAATTCTAGTGCCATTTTCCTAATTTTTTTTTTAATTTAGAAATGATATCCAAATATTTTTTCACAAACCAACAGTAGGCAACACCAACCTACCGGTTTTGACACTTGATCATCTTAGTCATACCCTAGTGTAGTTCTGCACAGCTGGTAGAGTCCACTTCATGCCCACCCAGTTATTCAGTTTTTCACTATACAAGCTATGAAATGTAATACTGAATAAAATTGTGCAAAAGAAGTCTAAAGCCCTTGATAAATGAGATGGAAGGCATAGAAGACATTTTATTGGTACAAACTATGACATAATTCTGTCATAAACATATTAATAAATCTGCCCCATTGTGAGTAATCAGGGATTTTTGGATGAAAATGGAAGGAGTTATGTTTCCTGTTATTTGAGGTCCTGTTCCTTGCTTTCTCTACACTATAGGGAAAATAGGGCCTGACCCTTTCATCCAGCCTCAGCAAAATTTAAGACAAGAACAGAAGACTTTCAAAAAGTGGCCACCCTCCTGAAGCCCAGAGTATTGGGGGATTGCAATTTTTTACACCCTTTTGCCACTTTCATGCCGGGGCTCAGAATACCGGAGTGGCTGGTGGTTGCAGCCTATGGCACGCTGGTTTCACGGTGCTTGGTATGGGGACCGGAGGACTGTCCTACAGCCTGGCAGGTCTCCAGCAGGGGATGTATGCAAGAAAGATGGAGGGAGAGGCTGATGTACTGTATCTCCCTGGGGCAACCCCTTTTTGTGTCTGTAGTATGAGTGCCTGGGTAATGGATGGGGAGCCCTTGGTGTTACACCCATATCCAGGGAACAGACGGAGGCAACGTTGTGCAAAATAACTCATGGTTCTTAATTAGAACAACTGCAGTCAACGGCCCAACGGTCTTGTTATAGATGTCGGATTGTTGGAGATTCCAGATTATTGGAGTGGTCATGGAGAGTGATCCTCAGTAATAGATTCACCAGCCTGGTAGTAGGGGCAGGCTTGAATGTAGCTGTGTCCAGATATGGATGGTGCAGCTTTGTCCTGGGTGTTATGTGTGTTGCACTGAAGGTGTGCGTCACACTATCTCTATGGTCACTGACAATCTGCAAGGTGTTCTCTCTAGGGAGAGCTGGTGGTAAAGAGATTATATTGCACAGGCAGTATCTACTGCTGTTAACCCCTGATGACCAGGTCTAGAACCTTCCCGGAGGGTTCGCGACTCCCTCTGTCAGCTCCTAACCTGGAGAGGACACTGTTCGCAACTACCCCTCTCACCATGTATTGGCAGGAGTGTTGCACTTGCTTAAAAGGTATTCTTATGCATGGTCATGGTCATAACTTACAAGGCCATATGTTTAATTTACATGTGACTAGGGAGCAGAAAATCTCCTAAAATAAAACATACATACTTGATTTGTGCTTTTTTATACACATTTTTCATTTTTTCTTAAGGAATAATATACTTTTTCTTCAGATTTCTTTCCTATCTTGCTGTGGTGTTCAACAAGAATTGTAGAGAAGACAAATGTCATTACTGTTGTTCCAATTACATTTATGCAAGATGAAGTTTATGGGTATATTATGTATTTGTCTGTGAATTGAGTACATACACTGCTTTTTATCCAAGGCTATAAAGTAAATTGCTGTGTCACATTTACATTTGTCATGCCATACACATACATATTATGCTGTGTTATTTCTCAGTGCTGATAATAAACCTTGTCAAACTATGCTTGTTTGAGGGAAAGAGAAATGTTATGTTCTCTGCATAGGATGATTTCATATTAGTCACTTGTATCTCTAAGCCAACATGTTAGACAAAATAATTGGTAACAAGGCTATTATGTTTTATCCAGTACTTGCATCCAGATGACCATGTCATTTATAGAAACACATTATTCAATGCCCTTGAGTGTTTCTGACAGCTTGTAATGAGAATGTATGTGGCCACCTTTAATTTAAGTTTCTATAAGTGTGAACTTATATGACATCACCTGTCCTCTTCTGACAGTGCTGTTTTGTAGAGACTAAAGATGATATTACTTTCAGTCCACTTATTTACTGAGTTCTACCAATATACTCTAAGAAGATTGTTTGTGTTTGTGTTACAAATCATTGTTTTTTTCATAATATATTTGTTTTACTGTTTGAAAAAACTGCATTTATCTTCAGCATTTTTACTCCAAAATTTTAAGACTTCTTACAAAAATGGGCCACATTTATAAAACAGTGCAAACTTCACTATGCGCAGTTTGCCTGTGGAATGTACAGAGTTTGCCAGATTCTTGAATTGTGGGGCACCCCCTTTCTGTGCAGAAATTTCTATCACATCAGGAATAGTGCAGCCACTTCACAAATGAGTCGTGTGCGGACACTTCTTAAATACACATGCAAGCAGTTTGCACTAGAAACAATTTGCAAAGTCTGACAGAAAACTTGCGCAGGGGCTTTAGTAAATTCTTATTGGTTATGCTGGCTAGAATTTTTTTCAAATTTTTTTTATCATCTTAGCTGTTCACAGCTTTTCATAGCCCCGACTCCAGCCCCTATTCTGTTTTCATAACTCCTATGTATCTGCTGTATAAGGTGCTTATGGAAATAGAATTGATCAGTTTTTGAAGAAGACACAAGCTTCTTTAACATCAGACATGGAAGTATCAGGGGACCAGGGGACCCTGGTGAATTACTCTGCTAATTAAGTAAAACATGAATACACACACAAGCTCATAAACACAAGGGGAACAACTGGGTACCCCAGTTCAGATTTAGCCTACACTACACCCCTATATGACACCAAATGGCTGTTTGCAAGGAAGCCCTCATCATGTAGGTGCCGTGCACATGAAGCACAATGCCCCCGGCAGCATGTACAGAATTAGCACAGATGAACTTGGCGAAAGCAGCAGCATTAACAGTACAAGTTAACCAGTAACAACCTAGCGCGGGTGTTACTTCTGGGTGATTGAGCCGGACTCGGACACAACCATAGACTTCTGACTGAAATATGAGTACGGGTTTGGGAACCTACAAAGTTAGGCACAGACCCAAAGTTTCTGTTTTGTGTATAAGTGTTTTATCATTCAGTAGTGCATTAAGGTCAGTCCTCAAAACTAGTGTTGAGCATGCCCGAGATGCAAAATTCAGGTTAATAGTGAACTTTGCTGGTGTCGGTCCTCCAGACCAGACACTAAAGTTTTTAGGAGTCTTGGGTTTGGCTCAGCTCCCCGTGTTAATGCCCGTGATCAGTGCTGGCCAATTGTGGGGATTAACTATTTAATTACCACTGGCAAAGTCACCAGCTACATTTTTATTCTAATGGAAGAGTGTGCCAGCACATGTGTGCACATAATTTAAGGGTAATTCAAGGGTAATATAAATGCCACTAGTGACTGTGCCAGTGGCCTTCAAAAAGTTTGAGGTCTGGGTTTGGCACCCAAACTGACAGTTTTTTTAAAAATTTTGGTTAGACAGAAGAACAATATGCCTGCTGACCCTAAAGTTAGAAGATCCAGGGTCAGGTCTAAGGGCAACCAAAATTGTGTACGCCAGGAATGATAGAGACTGGTTGGAATTATATCTGTGAAATGCAGAATTTTTGTTCATAACATTGAATGTGAGAATGTGTTATTTTGTTATCCTGAGCACATTTAAGAATCTTGTTTTCGTGGGAATACCTCTTTAATACCTCTTTATCTCTGACATTATTAGCTAATGTTTTGGGCCATGATCTTCATATCACTACCCCATACATTTTCATCCCAAAAAACTTGATATTTCATTGAAAATAATACAATTATATGAAAATTGATTCCACAAGCTTCTAAAAGCCCTTTTAGAAAAGCACCTTATTTCAAAGTTTTCCTACCATGTAGCTATTTTGAAAAAAGGAAACAAATGTCACTTGTAGGAAAGTATTCAATTGGGTTTGTAAAAGGAAAATTAAAGCACTATATAAATCTATGTGTTCATACTATCCCAAAAATTATAGGAGAAGTGTCATACGGAATTAACAGTGAAAGCCATATAAGAAACCTATAAGAAAAAGACACAGCTTTCTTTATTAGTGAATTATACTGCATTTAAAATTGTTTTCCATCTTTCCAATACATTGCATGGAATATTCAAAACTGGAAAGTACAATTTGTCCCACAGATAATTAAGCCCTCATACAATATCCAAAGTGGTAAGTTGGTTCATTTAGGTTCCTTTAACATTGCATTTACAATGTTTGTTTAGGGTTTCTACCAGATAGTCCTTCCCTAAGGAGAATTTATACATTTACACTTCTAAGGTATCAACCTTTTTGCAGTACCCTTTAAAGAGAACCCGTCATGCCAAATAACCCCCCTAATCTAAATAGGTTTTCATAAACTGTCATTAGAAAGCATTGCCTCTATCCCTTCATTGTCCCTCTGCATGCCTGTAAACCTAAGCAATTAGGTCCTAAAGCTGTATGCAAATGACCTGTGAAATGTCCAATGAAGCATTAGCATATTCAAGCTGTCCAGCTTATTCATGAGTGGCAGGCACAGACACACCAGTGCATGACTGGCAGCCTGTTTAATGGTGTGAGGTATGATGGTGTAATGGCTGTTACAAGTGTTTGCTGTTGGCCACGTCTCCTGCAGCCTGTGTGTGCGTGTGTGTGTATAGGAAAGATACAACAGCTCCAGGCAGCCAAGTTATAGCAGAACATGCCAGGTACTTATGTAGCTGATGTCTGTATCTCTCTATGTCCTCTCTATGGGAGGATGCAGCATGTCAGCAGATAATGCACAGACAATAGCAATGCTTTACAGACAGACATGAGCAGGGGGAGGAGAGGGGAGGGGGAACAGAAGTGATATCACTGTCTCTGACCATGTGACCAACCTCATTTACATAATAAAGAATAGATGATTTTATAATGATTAATGTATGAAATAACTAGATAAAGGCTGGGATGGGATCCTTGTGAGCTGCTCCAACAGGTAGTAGTGACAGGACTAGTGACAGAGACCTGATGACAGGTGTCCTGTAAAGAATAACTCTTAAGAACACATAAGCTTTTGGACTTTTTAATATGTATTTTTTCTAACTGTGATAATTTAAATTAAATAATAATAAATAATAAGAATTTATTTTGCACATGAAGGTCTAACAATTATAGTATATTTACAAATAAAAATATGTTGGTTATTACAAATATAGCTTCTTATCAAGGCCTGATCCTTTTTTTTCTTTATCCAATCACCATTCTGTGTATATGAAATTGTGAAATCAGAATTATATATGATGAATGACAGCAGTTTTAATTCTCAATTGAATTCCATACACTTTCATGTGTCATATGTTGGAAAAATGTGTTAACACAGTCTAAAATAGGACTATATCTGATACATCGGAGCAATATATCACAACATGTTCACTCAGGATCAAATATTTGCTGTTCATGGCATTAAAACATTTAAATTTAAAAAAAAGTCTTGATTTAAGCCATTTAATATTTTATTTTGCATTATACCTAGCCTTTCAGATAATTTGAGGATGAGTATAATTTTTTATAATTTTTCCAGAGATGATTTGTGGAGATGTGGCCTCCATAATGCGGCAGATTTACTTACCCGGTCCATTCGCGATCCAACGGCGCGTTCTCTGCGGTGGATTTGGGTCCGGACGGCATTCACTAAGAGCGCTTAAGAGCATTGGAACGTACTGGAGTTCACCAAGCTATCCTGGATAAAGGTAAGCGCGTGACGAGCGACATTTTTTTTTAATGTGGTGGGTTTTTTTGAATCCATCAGGTTTTTTAACGGCCACGCCCCCCAATTTCCGTCGCGTGCATGCCGGCGCCGATGCGCCACAATCCGATTGCATGCGCCGAAATCCCGAGGCAATACAGGGAAAATCGTCGCAAAACGGAAAGATTTGGTTAACCCGTTGCAAAAACGCGAATCGGGCCCTTAGTAAATGACCCCCAATGTCTCTCACACAATGCACATGGCAGAACACACAAAATTAGCCGCACCTTATAGGGTATTTTAGAGCATAACCACTCCATTGACCAGCAGCATTGGGATAAGTACAATCTATTAGCTGCTGCAGAAGGTACTTTCTTTCTATCTCACTCAGAAACTTAATTTAATGTTGCAATAAGCTACAGTTCGTCTTGGGAAACAAACACAGATAATTTCCCCCAGGACATCATGGTGGGGGTTATAGGTGGTGTAATAGAAGTTTATATATATATATATATATATATATATATATACATGTAAAGCAGCAACAATTGTGACAACCATGAAGGGTAAGCCACACTTGTAATCTGGAAGTCACCCTATATAATAAATACACACCAACAGGGGCGCAACTACAGGGATAGCACCCATAGCAACTGGGGGCCCACAGTGTACAGCAAATTGTACGCCATAATATGCGTATAATAGTGCACATCTTCCACAGTACACAGCTGAGACGGAAGCTCGGACAAGAAATGTCGAGGGAGGAAACAGCAGGGCTAGGAGCCTTATCCCTCATCTCTCAGCTTCTTGCTGTCTACTTCCCTCCATGAGCTCTGCAGCTACTGGGCTGCATGAGTGTATAAATTGAGTTTGTAAGTGTATAAATGTGTATGTATTAGTATAAACCTTTATGTGTGTGTATACAATCACATACATTTATATATTTATATCAGCATGTGTACTAATATGTAAATATTTTTGTAAAGGGGAAGGGGGCCCCATGCACATCACGCAAAGTGACTAAAGTATTAAAACACAACTATTAATTTAAAGGACTAAAATCAATAAAAAATCCCAGCACAAACAAACAGATAGAAGCAAATCAATACACTTATCTTACAATCACATGGGTAATATGGAATGGCACCAAGATAAGAGAAAGGGTATATCTTACCATGTGTCACTGTAAGCAGCTGGGCAGTTAGTAATATGTGTGGGTGAACCAAAATCCGGTCATGTACAACAAACTGAGTTTTGGGAGCGGTCTATTACACCCTAACACCCACTATAGCTCTTGCCCTTACAAGGACAGTCCCAAAATGTCCCTTGTATGTAGGTATGAGCCCCACACTATAACTTCACTTGCATCATCCCATAAAGTCACCATCTTCAGGAGAAGGAGAATGATGGGTATGCAAATAATATGTCTCGGTTACATAGTCTAACGCTATAACACACAAGTCGGCAGTGGTGGTGTACCAATACTTGACACTGAATTGTGGTATGCAGTATGCGGACACTGCCGAACTGTGTGTTATAGCATCAGACTATGTAACAGAATCATATTATTTACATACCCATCATTCTCTTCCCCCTGAAGACCCATAACTACATACAAGGGATAGATTGGGACTGACCTTTTAATGGCAGGAGCTATTTTCGGTGATCTTCCCTATCTCTTATCTTGACGCCATTCTATATTATCCATGTGACTGTAAGATAAGTCTATTGATTTAGTTCTATCTGTTTGTGCTGGCATATTTATTGATATATTTTTAAATTGACCCCTTAATGACGCAGCCATTTTGTAGCTTAAGGCTCAGCCCCGTTTTTTGCATTCTGTCGCATTATATGGTTATAACTTTTGAACACGGTTACTTATCAAAGCGATTCTGAGATTGTTTTTTCCTCACATGTTGTACTTCATTTTAGTGGTAAATTTTGACTGATAAATCTTGCATTTATTTACAAAAAAATTAAAAAGAAAAATGATGAATTTTTGGAAAATTTGTCATTTTTGAAATTCGAAATCATCGCGTTTTCAGGCAGATTGATTTACCACCAATTTCTTGTGAGTATGGAAACCCCCCACATGTGGCCATTACTTGTTTTATGGATGCACAGTGAGGCACAGAAGGGAGGAAGCACCTTGCACCTGCTAGGATTTTATTTTTCTTATTGGTCCCTTTTGTAAGCTAAAAAATATAAGCTTTTTCGTTATTGGGGTCATATGACAGCATTTTTTCCCCAGTGTTACCATTTTGGGTTTGGTATCCCCTATTGTTGAAAATTTATGAACTTTTTTTTGAGGGCATTAGTTCTGTACTGAATGTTTTATTTTTTATTGGTGTTCACTGTATAGCTTAATAATCATGTTATCTTTATTCTATGGCTAAATACGATTATAGGGATGTCATACTTGAATATTTTTTCTTATGTTTTACTAAATTTGCCAAATAAAACCCTAATGTGGGAAAAAAATCTATCATTTTTGCATTGCCGTCTTACAAGTTACATAACATTTTTACTTTTTTTGCTACGGAGCTGGTTGATGGCTTTATTTTTTCCGGGACATGTTGTACTTTGAAACAGTATCAATCTGGAGTACATCTTTTAATCACTATTTATTGCATTTTTATGGGATTAAATAGGTAAAAATCATAATTTTTGGTAGATTTTACTGCTTTTTAAGGCATTCATTATGCAGGTTCATTAATTAATTACTTTTATTCTACGGGTTGTTATGGAGAGGGTGATATTATATTTGTGGGGTTTGTGTTATGATTTAGATTTTTTTGTGCATTATATGTCTCTTCATAAGTTTAGGGGACTTATGGGCATTTTAATTGATTTATTGCTTTATTTTTTTTATTGAATAACATTTTTTTACAATTTTTTTACTAGATCCACCATCGGACATGAACACTCAACCATCTGATTGCTTGTTCATGATAATGTCTTGCAATACTGATGTTTTGAAGCGTATTAGCTGTGTCAGGGGACTAAGTTCTAGGATGTCGGCCAGCAGTAGCTAGCCACTAGTGATAAATTCAAACTAAACTAAAAATAAGAGCTGGCATTGATCGTGGGTGTTAACTGTTTAAATGTCTCTGGCTACGTTTTGCAAATTATCATGACTAAGTATACAGATGGCGGTTGTCAAAATCTCATGCATGCGCAGTCATGATACTTTCCTTCCTCCATGCAACTGCGTGAGACAATGCACTGACGCAATTGTTGTCATTGACTCTTGTCCCAGAGAATGCGGAGGGAGGAGGGGATATTTATATACAGAAGAGGTGTGCATAATTCTGTCATAGCAGAGTGACATAGGGGGTTACACCCTAGATTGCCCAAACCTCATTTTAAATATTGTAATTTTTCTCTTCTTAAAGCAAATAACAGCATTTACCAGTAAGACAGTGGTTACACTTGTTCCATGCCAGCACTAATTCTCAGCTATAAAAGGAATCGTACAATAGTGTAGTAGAGTACACATTCAGTAGCTTCAAAAGAATGGTATTATTATACTCAAAACATGAATGTAAAAACAGGTCATATAGAATCCAATTAAAACAGCAGCAAATTTTCAATCTAACAGCAATCCAATCTCCCTCGGACTCCATGAGTTTCACAATGATGGCTTCTTCCACGGCATACAGTACGATACATTACTGACCACTTGTATTTTAGGTTACAATGCTACCTATGAAGTGCTTAATATTGACATTTTAATTGCAATTCTTCCATGTGTTCAATATTATCTTCCCCATACATTTACGTATAATTTACAATAGAAATTAATTTCGGAAATAAATATTACAAACGCTACAGAATTTGTTGTATGTTTTGTGAGCAAATAACCCTTTCAGACATAATTAGATCCATTTGTCTGAAAAACTGTGAAACTATTTTACAACCCTATATTTTTGTAGCTCTTAAAATAGGAATACACTATTAAAATGTCTACAGGAATGCATTACAAGTGTAGAATATAACTATTCAGATTGCTGGTTAGCCCTAAACAGTAGTGCACAAACCTTATCATTTCTTTCAGTAGTCTGTTTCTATTTTTTAGTACCTTGGCTATATGTGGTAATTTATTTGCATGTCTTCTTACTTCTTTCCATATTGAAAAGTAATTTATTGCATCATAATTTAAATAAAAGTATAAATACGCTAGTGTGAGACCTTTTACATCCATTCCTAGCATTAACAAAACAGCCGACTCCTGCAATGTTCTAAATAATTAATGGTTTATTTAAAATGCTTTAATATAATTAACTTAATTCCCTCTAGATTTGATGTCAAATTTATTAGGCCAGTTATTTAAACTTTCAAATCACAAAACTAATTTAAAAACGCTTAAGTGGACTAGTGTAGCAATGTGATCACTCTGTGCGCAATGTTATGTGTGAGAGATATGTACTAATTAGTACTTTTTTTACGATGTTCATAAAAGGCAGGCTTATTATCTTGCAGCTCTTATAAGGCCTATGTTAAAATACACTACTGGGGTTCATGTATTAAGCAGAATACTAAAAGTTACTGAAGGGTAAAGTTATAAAGAAAAGTTTTAGTGCACTGAATAATCCAAACAAGTTATCAAAATTAAATAGAACAACTGGATCTGGTCAGTTTAGTTCAGCTTTCTTTTGCCTTGCAGAAGAAGAAGATAAAACCTTAGACATTTGTTTTATGTTGTTTTTTGCTCAGTATCTTGGAGACAATATAGAAACTTTTATGTCATTGAACCATGGAGGTTAAATCAAATTACAATGAACTTTTTTAGTATTACTTGTAATAAAAAGATGTTGCAACAACACAGTTTTGTACTTTATTTTTCTTTTTGCAAATGTCATTCTCACTTAGTTAAAAAAAATTAATGAAATTTACCAGACCATAAAGAATTCCTTAGATGAAATGGCTGGTTTCCAGGCAGTGTTACTGTTCTGCTGATTACAATGCATTCTGACATTTATGACAGTTTTATAATTCTTGTATTCTGTACTTTGCTGCGCTCTGAAGTGTCTCTACATTGCTGAAGGCTTTCTCTTGGGAGATGCGCTAAAGCTTTGTGGGCACTAAGGACAATAAACCATTTTAATGGGAAGCCAGCTATGTACATTGGTTGTTTGCTAATTTGAAAAGTACACAAATACAGAAAAAGAAGTAAATCAGAGAAAAGTAGGATTATGAAATATTTAAAGGCATGAACATGCACGAAAAAGAGTTAACTTAAATAATGCTTTATAAAATAATATTGACAATTCAAGGTATCATCCATTATTTTTATCAAGAAATGTGCATAGCAAAATATTGATTTACTAGTGTCTCAACATGTTCTTTATATAGATGATATCATTACATAGGTTTTATATAGCCTTTTTGCAGTAAAAAAAAACTGTAATAAACTTCCAGGCAACATAGAGACAAAACATACGGGAACACATTTACTTACAAATGTTCACTTTCACTAAGATCGTGCGCCAGAATTCATGAATGTGTCGCATGCCCACACATGTCCGGCAGAGTTCAGCATCTTTTTTGTGGTGCATCTTTAACATGGGGGGTGCAACACATTTTCACAATGAAATATAGCGCTCATTCCCAACCAGTCAGACCGTGCAACAGCATGTCCTCTAATTTGTGTCGCATGGAATCCAGCGCAGCTGCGCCACAATCACAGCACACACACTTCTTAAATACCTGTGCAAGTCATTTTCGCCATGAAGAAAGTGCACAGTTTGACTAAAGTCCACAAAGCCCTTAGTAAATGTGCCCCACTGATGTGCAATAAGGAAGTCCATTGCAAACACAAATGATTTTTCTCTCCAATTCATTCTTATTCAGCAAATTTATTGAAACCTAAAAAAGCTATAAAAATGAGATATAGGCATAATAATACTGATCCATAGAACATAATTAACATTTTATCTATGCTATATGGTATATGAAACAAAAAAATACCATGGACCATGCATGAAAATACACGTCCAAGTCAGTCGGTAGAACATTTTTGTCCTACACATAATTAACGGTAAGAACTGTAAATGTTCACAGCATGCAGGAGCCTGGTTGTATGCGACAACTGGAATCACATTAGTCACGATCCCAGCAGCAGGCAACGTAGTCAAACATGGCCACAGCTTTTATAGGGCTTCCTTAGTTGTCCCCTCCTCGATTGCCACAGCCTGATTGCCATGGCAGCCCTCAGAATATGATGAAGGACCTCCAGACTGTCTTCAGCTGCTGATTGACAGTTCCTGTTTCTGACAGGATCTGTCACGGTGCATGTCAGCCTATGAATTGCATAGGCTTACTACTCTAATACATTGATCAGTATTGCAGTGTATTAGTTTATTCAAGCTATCAGATGATCACTTTTTGGAATCCCAGAGTGGCACAGTAAAAAAAAGATAAAATGATAAAAAAAGTGAAAATTGAAAATCACCAGAGAATGTGTACATAAATGGTATTGACATGTCCATAACAACCCACACAATAAGACATGATCAAAATGTCCCATTTATACCAGAATGATTCCAACAAAAAGTACAACTCATTCCACAAAAATAAGCCCTAATATTGCTCAATCAACAAAAAAAAAATCTAAATATTATGCCACTTAGAAGATGTTGATGCTAAACAAAGTCTTTTCTATCATTATTCATCAAAATTATTTTAATATAAAAAGCTATATATATGGGATAATACCACTGTAATCGCACAGACCCATAGAACATAACATGACCTCTGTCACGGTTACACCCGCAATCCTCGGTATGGATTGAGGGTGTACCCATGCCTGGTGCCGCGGTCCCCGTTCCCCCAGCCCTCACTTACCACTCCTGGCTTCGGCCTGCACTCTGGCTTCCAGCGTGTAGGCCGCATGCTTTTTCCCTGCAGTCGTGCGATCCCGCCACTAGGGCCAGCGTCCTCCTTACTGGCTCTGGCATTCCTGGCTCGGCTATATAGCCTGGCGACTCCCAGCATCCCGTGCCGGATCTTCAGGTCATTCTACTGGAGAGAAAGCCTTCCTGAGTGTTTCCAGATGCCTCTATGTTTCTGTGTTGTTCCCGTGTTCTGTGGTGTTCCCGTGTTCCTGGTGTCCTGTGGTGGTCCTGCCTTCCCGTGGTCCTGCCTGCCTTCCCGTGGTCCTGCCTGTCTCCCGTAGTCTTGCCTGCCTTCCCGTGGTCCTGCCTGCCTCCCTTCCCGTGGTCCCCGTGTCCCTACCTTGGCTGCCACCGCGGGCCTAGTCGCACTCGAGTTCACTTAGACTCCGCACCCGGGTTTGCGGCTAAGGTTGTTATCTCCCGCGGTGGTACAGGGAGTCCACTGTCTATTCCCCTGAGACTGTGACAACCTCTATCTATACGGTATATAAAACAAAAAATAAAATAAAAAAACAGAATAGATTTTTATTTGCATTCCTGACAAAAAAATTAATACAATGTAATCAATGTGGTATAGACACCCCAAGCATAGTATTACTATACTCTTTGAGGGGTTTAGTTCTCAAATTTGGTTACATTTTAAGGGTTTCTTTTGTATTGTTCTGGTACTGGCTCAGCAAATGCTAAAAAGCATTGTTTCAGCAAAATGTACCCTCCAAAAGAACAATGAAGCCCGTCCCGTCTGCCCTCTGTTATGGGCCTATAAAGTAGTTTACATTGACATGTGGGGTATTTGAAAATTCTGTATAAAACCTCTGCTTTGATTTATTTCATGTTTGATGGGTAAATAGTTAACAAGCTTAATAAGGGCTGTTTCAAATAGTATGATCGATGTAATTTTAAAAATGTGGTATTTTGTGTATGTGTGGGGGGGGGGGGTTCTAATAACCATAACTCTATAAATCCCTATAAATATGAATACACCTCTAAAAAATGCAATCTTACATTTTTGTGAAAATATGGACAATTGCTGATCGATTTGCATGCCTTTTAGTATCCTATTAAAATAAAGTAACCAAAAAAAAATTACATTTCTATAAAGCACACAAATGGCTAATGTTTTTTAGCAACCAATTTGGGAGGTTGAACTAACTTTACGATAAGCATAACATTTAGAAATCAGAAAATCTCTATTTTTTTCTACATTTTTCATCAAATTTTAATTTTTTTTCAGAAATAAATAAAAAAACATTCTGACCAAAATATGCCACTATTGTGAAGTACAACATGTCACGAAAAAAAACTATCTGAAGATTGCCATGATAACAAAAAGTGTTCTAAAGTTATCATTTTACAGATAAGGCTGCCTAGCTGTAACAGATGCACATGTAGAATGGAACAATGGTGAATGAAATGGAATAGTTAGTAGTTGAAATAATTAATAAAATAGCAATAAGATAAAAATCAATGAATTAATTAATTCACTAAAAAATTTAAAACATGAAATGCATAGAATCATATAGTATGCATATATTATGCGTAGGACATATAGGCTACATACATATACCAATGGTGTGTAAATACATAAATAAATCCCACAGACTGTCATCCGGTTGATGGAAACGGTCACGATGAGTCCCCAATGGAATCCGTGGGCACTGGAGTCTAATCGGAGTTAGAAGGATGTTTCGACCATGTCGTTCAAACCTGCAGGTGAGAGGGTATCCAGTCTGTAGATCCAATAGGATTCTTGTTGGCGCAGTTTCTGGAACCTGTTGTTGGTAGTGGTGGGTATTTATTCAATTGGAGTAATCCTGATGTTACTAGATTAGTGCAAAATGGCTTGAGACACTATGTTTGAGAAAGCCGTTAGTAACATTGGATCTGTGGTTGTTCATTCTAATGTGGAGTTCTTGGGTTGTTCTGCCTATATATTGTAGATTGCATGGGCATTCTAGGAGATAGATAATGAAGGATGAGTGGCAGTTGAGGAAGGAGAGAATTTCAAAGTTCCCGCCAGTGGTAGTGGAACTGAAAGATTTTCTTCTATGTTGGATGTTTGCACAGCATAGGCATCTGATGAAGCCACACTTGAAAGATCCCTTCAGGGTTAGGAAAGTGGATGGTTGGGTTCTGTTTGTTATTTTAAGTCTACTGGGGGCGGGTACATTACGGAGGGTTCTAGCTCTTCTGAAAGTGACAGACGTTCGGTTGGGCAGGGCAAGTTTGAGGTGTGGGTCGCTCAGTAGGATGGGCCAGTGTTTTGTCATGGTTTGTTTTATGTTACTATGACTGGTGTTGTATGTGGTTATGAAATTGAGTGGGAGGGGGGGGTTGGTGCTGGTGCGATGTTTGTTTGCTTGGTTGGAGACATTGGTCCTGGGTAAGGGATAGTGTTTTGGTGAAGACGTCTTGTACCAGTTTTTTGGAGTGGAGCTTGTCCTTGAAGCGTTGTTTCAGGAGCTTGGCTTGCGTGAAGATAGTGTTGTCTGAGCAGTTCTTTCTGATTCGTTTAAATTGACTGTAAGGGATTTCAACAGATTGGAAATGTGTACTGGTGGATAAGGTCCCTGTATTGTTGAGATGAATTGAGAGGTCCAAGAAGTCAATTTGTATGGTGGAATAGTTGTGGGTAAAGCTGAGGCCCATCCTGTTGTTGTTCAAATAGGCAATGAATTCAGTGGCTGTGTCTTTATTGCCTTCCTATGTAGCAACGAAAGAAGATAATGTTATTCTGGAAGGGATTAGGGCCGAGGATATGTTCTTTTTCAAAAGTGCCCATGTACAGGTTTGCATAAGAGGGTGCAAATCTCATGCCCATGGCACAGACTTTGATTTGGCTGTAAATATTGTCTTCAAAGGAGAAGGAGTTGTGGTGGAGGATGAAGTCAATGCTTTTGATTAAAAAAGCAATCTGCGCTGGAGGCATATTGGGGTTGGTTAACAGGAAGATTTCAATGGATGATCATGTGGAATATTAGAATAGAGTGCTGAGACATCAGCTGTTAGTAGTGACCAGTTTTTACGGTTGCTTAGGTTGTCGGTGGGGTTGTTGAGTCGTAGGAGTTCCTTGATGAGTTGAGTGGAATCTTTCAGGTTGGATGGTAATTGTAGGACAAGGGGTTGGAGGTGGAGGTCTATGTAATGTGACAGATTGCAGGTTAGGGAGTTGATACCGGATATGATGGGACGGCCGGGTGGGTTGGTGAGGGATTTATGGATCTTGGGTAGGTGGTAAAAAAAGGGGAGGGGTGGATTATTGATGGTGAGGAGCTGTTTTTCTTTTTTGTTGAGGAGGTTTTGGGAGGAGGCTAGGGGGCTTGTAGGTAGTGGTTCGTAGAAGGATGAGTCTGACAAAATGTTTTTTGCTTCGGCAATGTAGTCGGAATGATCTTGTATTACAATGCCCCCTCCTTCATCTACATCATACATCTTACATACATTTTTATGTGTGTGTGTGTATAATTATACGTATGCATATATGTGTGTATATATATATATATATATATATATATATATATATATATGTACTTTTAGCCTATAATAATCATGCTCATATGTCCTATCTTGCTCATATGCTTTATATATGAATCCAATTATACTAATTATGTTGTGTTATGTTTTGTTTTGCTTTTGTCTTTGTCTCTTACCATGTAATTCATATAGTTTTTAGACCTGATGAAGACGTGTTGTCACTCTACCAATGAAAACCACTACCACTCTTATGTGGATGTAGTGCGTCTACTCATTTGACACCGTTTTTTCTGCTTTGACCTTCATATTCTATCTGGACCACGGTCCAGTCCCGGGGCCCAGCGCTGCAACTCCACTACGTCACCCTCTAGGAAACTCCTCTCCCTTGGTTGTGCACACACTTCTTTGGCGCCTGGCTCAAGAAATCCCCTAATTTTTACCTCAAACTCAAACAACAGATACAGACAGACAAGCGGAGTCAAACAAACCGGGTCAAAACCAAGATAGTGGCAAAGGTACAGAATCGTAAAGCAAATAGAATGGTCAGTAGGCAAAGCAAAAGTCAATACACAGAATAGCAAGAACTGCAAGAGCACTAGAGATCACAGGAAATTGAAATAACCAGCACCCAATGAAGGGGCTGGGCAGAATATTAGGCAGTAATGGACACTACATCCAGCACTGTCTGGCTCAGCTGCCCATCACTCAAACCGCAGCTGCAGACAAAACAAGTACAAAGACACACCCAGCTTTCCCAGGATCAGAAATGGAGCTGTCAATCACAGGCAGCTCTGGGTGTGGTTTTCCGGCAAGAAGCCTGAAACCTGATCCCATCAGAACAATTTGTGAGTTCTGACAGAAATATTGCAAACCAAGTACACTGACATAGCCTCTTATGCACTAGGTTTTTTTTAAAGGCTTTGTTAAATTATGCAAATGATCTTGAGGGACTCCAGGCTCCATAGGTGTTAATAGAGACTTAAGTCCATCACCCTCATTTGCTTAATTTTTAAAGCCTTTTATTTTTAAAACAATGGCATAAGAAGCTTAAAGAAGAGCAGATCCTGGCAGAGAGGGCACACACCAGTATGTCAGTATGCTTGGTTTACATTCCTTGATTCTGTTGGTAGATGTCCTTTAATGACTCATAAAAATGTGAAAGCCCTTAGCCCTTGGTCCTCCACCACTGATACCATCAGGAGGAACCTAGCTTTGGATATACCTCTTATACTTAGATTTTGGTTTCTCCGTTTATGCTCTTTGGCACATGTCACTTGTAAAATAATAGGATGTAAATATGACTAAAGTAAATGTAGTGTTTGACAAAGTCCTCAAGGGAGCCAAAGCGTTAAACACTTTTATGCTGCAATAAAAAAAAAATCAGTTGAGTAAGCAACCAGTTCAAGTGCCAGGATTATTATTTATTTGTCTATATGGGGTTGATCCCTGTTAATGGCCCCACTCAACATAAGGAGCGCAACCAAGATATTGATATTAAAACTCTGATAATTATAACTCAAGTTTTTGGTGCAAATTATAAAGTATTACTCTTGTAAATAGGTTGATAAATATGCCCTTCTGTGCAAGAAAAGGCACAAATGTAATTATCTTATGGCTAAATTAGAGTAACTAAACATTTACAAAATGTAATCAAGCTTGGATATTTCGTTCTTGTGATTTTGTTCTTGTGTCTAAGCTTAAAGTTGATAGTTTTCATTATATTTTAAATATTTTATTGGTTTATTTCCTTTTTTCTTTATTCCACAATATGTAACCACAAGTAAACAGATTAAAATATTCCCTAAACGGTTTCTTCTGCAAATACATGTATAAATCCTTAATTAAAACAAATCTGTATTATCCTTCCGAAGTGACAAACCGTTAAAAATGGTAAATGACCAACATATTGTGTAAATGTTGTCCTAATTTAGAATCATTACGTTTCTGGGACTTTGGCATTGTGTCATTTGTTATAATTTCATGTAGTGGGTGTTTAAGCTATTTTTATGATTTCTCAATTTAGGCTTGTGAAAATCAATAGAATAATATTTATATTTACACCTTCCGCACTGTGGATTTTCATGTCATTGATAAATTATATTAAAAGTCTGACATTTGGAAAGTAAGTTTTACTACTTTCAGCCTTTGGTTACTGTTTAGGGCTTGAATATTGTTTACTCAGAATTTATTTTGTTTCTGCTCCCTTTACAGTAAATTTGCATTTATTTTCAGTAAAATGGAATTTTAAAAGACAAGTATGTGCTTTCTTCTGCTAGGTTACAATAGTTGTGCCACCCACTGTTTGAAAAGATAAATTATGCACTACAACAAATTATGCAAGATTTACTATTATGAAAAAGACTTTATTGTATTCTCAAGTATCTGAAGTTAGACAAGAAAATTTATTTTGTAAATTATGTCACCTGGCTTATGTGTGTGAAGTGCAAGAACACTTCATGTAAAAAGTGGTATTGTTATATGCAACACATTTCTGAAAGAGGTTCTGTATTTATTATATATTGAATAAATAATCAAGCACTTATTATGCTGTAATTTTCCAATACATTTGGCTTCACTCTACAAAAAGCTGATGTAAAGTAAGCTTACTATAATTATTTCCTGAATATAAACCATATATTCCATTCTATGCAACACAATTCTATGTTTAGCTGGGAATTGCAATCCCACTGTGGCATTCTTTTAAGCACTACACCAGTCGCACCAATTTATCATATTTTCATATTGATGACCTATACAGCCTATATATATTTTAGATATAACACTTTTGGCCCATTCATTTTATTATGTAATCTTATTGAGGCATATATAGGAAATAATGATTATGTCAAGGGCCTGATTTACATATCACCCATATCAAAATAAAAAACAAAAACATGCCCCATATCAAGGTCACATGATTACTTACAAATACTTGTACTATATATATACATGTATATCACAGCTGACACCGCATTCCAATATGCATGATCAGAGCTGGCTCCGATAATTAGTGTTAAACCCTTACATGCCGCAATCAAGCATTAGGTCTTCCACCTAAGGATCGGACCCCCTGTGCCACTTACAGGGGCATCCAATCCTCTTCTGGGCAGTCCCGAAGTCTGCCATGTGCCCTGGCCTACGAAGTGCCTTCTTGGACTGACTGTAAACTGTCTGCACAAGATTGAGCATGCCAGATAGCTTACACTACAATAAATAGGGGGACATGTATCATTATTTCTGCTAGTAAAATTGTCTCATTTTTGCGACTTTTGTTGTATTCGCGACTTTTTTGCAACTTTTTACTCTGTCTTTTTCAAGTACACCTTGGCTTCACCTTGTGCAGTGTGCCGTATGTATCATTGTTTCCCAGATGTTCCGTGTGACTTTTCACTTATGTATCCCTTTTTTGGCTTATTTTTGTGACTTTTTAGGCAGAGGAAGGATTTTTTTCATGGACCTTATTTTGACATGTAAATTATTTCACATGCTTTAAATGTTTAAAATTTTGCACAGTAACCAGTTTTTTTTACATTTTTGCATTTATATTTTTTAAAATGTATTGGTTAAAGGGGTATTCCAGGAATATGAACGTCTGACACAAAAACCCACAATGCTATAAATAAATGAGTACAACAATACTCATACTAATGTCATTAGTCACAAAACAGAGCTTAAATTTTATGATTTACAAAATGTATGGCTTCTCTAAAGTAGGTGGAGTTATCACTAAGATGGCTGCCACTAGAAATTACAAGTCCTATGATCCTTTAGTTCTCAGTAACTCCTCCTACCTCTTATGCTTTGCTCACAGTGATGATATAACACACTTTCTTGCTCTGTTACCATAGTAATGATGTGTAACTGCCATCACCACAACACTGGTCATACTGAATGCACTGCAACCAACCGACTACAGCCAAACGTAGTGGTGATCACATGACCTCCCAGGCAGGTGCAGGACATGTGATGTGGACATGTGACCAGCGGCCATCTTCTGTCCTGTGTCTGCTCTGCAACGGACTGCGCGGAGGAAATTAACGGACTGATTAAAGGGCCAGCAGCATATTAATTCTTCATTACATTGCATGTCACCAGCATTTTCTGCTAAGGGGAGCAAAATTTTAAATAACAACTAATTATACATTAGCTTATATTTTGAGTACCCATTTTTATATGAATTATGCTTATTGCTGGAATACCCCTTTAATTCTAAGGGTGAGGTCACATGTAGCATTTTAACTGCGCTATAATTGCATTTTGAAACCAGGGGATGTGCCTTATTACATTAGTGTTAACATTTGCGTTTACAAAATGCAATATAAACGTGACATTAACGCATGTGTTTACATTGCGTTTATTATGCGTTTTATAAATGCAAATGTTAACAGTAATGTAATTAGGCAAATCACCTATCATGTGTTGTAATAGGGTTAAAAACGCAATCAAAACGCAACATGTGACTGGATCCTCATATGTCATCATCTCCCTGGTATGTAACTAAAGTGTTTAAAAATGCAGGACATAGCCTCAAATACCAAATTAAGTCAATGTGGATTTGAGACATTTGCAACAAAAAGTCTCCAAAAGAAGCCAAAATTTGCGCCTGCAAGGAAAGAAAAACTGAACATGTATCACAAGTAAAAAGACATGATCATACATAAGGCGCAAAAAAAGAGCCGCCAAATGTCTCAAAAATGCACCACAGAGAGACAAAACTATGATACATGTCCCCAAAAGTATTGTAAAGCAGTGTATTGGACTTGAACCAGCAAGCACAGCATCGCTTTTTCAAGTTTAAGTTTGCACTTAGTATAAAAGTAAAAAATAAAATATAAAATTAATATAAAAAAACAAATAAATAAAATATCTAATAAAAGAAAGTCACTTTCTCATACAAACAGTTAATAAAGTATAAAAAAAAAACCACAACACCGCCATCATATATTTGATATCACTGTAACAGAATTGTTATTGGATTCGTATGGTGAATGCCACAAAAATAAAACCCAAAAAACATTTGAAAAAACAAACAAACATTTTATTGCATTTTATTTACACTTTTAAAAATGCTCTAAAAAGTGATAAAAAATTTCACTCGCTTCAAAATAAAGAATAACCCTACTCACAAAAAATATGCCCTTAACCAGATTTGTCAGCCGAAAAATAAAAACTTTATGCCTCTGAAAAGGCATTCATTTTTCTCCAAATTTGTATTCAGTAAAATTTGGAAAAAATAAAAAAGCCCTCTAAATGAGTCATTTCTGTAACCAATGCAACCACACAGATCGCAAACAAAAGTGATCAAATAGTTCCACCTACACTAAATGTTAGATCAAGCACCATGATGCAACCTCTTAGATTCCTATGTCTTACAGAATGATTCCATCTAAAATTTCAAAGTAAAAAAAATAGAATAACATTTTAATGGACACACACAAAATAGGATGGTTAATCTGAAAGGATTTATAAAAAAACAAGGCACATCAGAGTGGAAACTAAAGCTCCATTTGATGTTATATTTTTGTATTTAGATACCAGTAACATATTTTTGTGGCTTATTATTTGTTCCAACTAGAAAACATATCAATAAATTTTCATCAGAAATGCTAAATATTTTAGTAGGAATAAATGAGTGGTCAGCAAAGCACAAAAGTGCACTTAGTTGAAGTCTCCAATTATTGTAACAATAACAATTAAAACAAAGTATATTACAACTTAAATGTAAAACTGAGTAGCAGAATGTGAATCTAATAGTGTGGGTTATCATCCTAATTCTATTTTAGATAAAACTGCATAATGAGAATGATCATTAATGTAATACAGGCAGTCCCCGGGTTACATACAAGATAGGTTCTGTGGGATTGTTCTTAAGTTGAGCTTGTATGTAAGTTGGAACCGTATACTTTATTATTGTAACCCCAGTCAAATTTTTTTTGGTCTCTGTGACAATTGGATTTTAAAAATGTTGGGTTGTCATAAGAACCAGGATTAATAATAAATCTTAATTACAGGCACCATTGACAACTGTTAAAAATGTTTATTGTAGCCTAGGACTAAAGTACAGTAAATTACTAAAATCCAGAGGTCCGTTTGTAACTGGGGTCGTATGTAAGTCAGGTGTTCTTAAGTAGGGGACCGCCTGTAAGCTATAAATACTACAAATTAACTCACTTTAATATCTAAAAAAAAAATTCATATTTTGCCGTGCCAATAACAATGATTTACAAATATTTATCCCTTAAGGGAAAAGATGATAAATGAAGATACATATTATTAAGAACATTTAGGTTGGCATGTGGGCTACCCAATATACAATATTTAATATACATATCGTTAATTACCATGCTTTACACACAGTTACCTACCTCATATGAGGATGCTACATAGAAGCATCTAATTAGATCATAATCATATCATAAAATCATATGAAGTATTGTTCTGCCTTGGGAATAATTAAGTTTTCCTGCAACTTGCATGAAACGCTATAGTCTGTTGCCAAATATCAATCTGCAATTCATCAATGTCAGTGTTATAATCAGCACATTACTTACCGGTTACTTTATTTATTTCAGTTGGACAATGGCATTTTCAGTGAAAATTACATTTTTTTAATATTCTACATTTGTGGACCATAAACGCTGATTTTTTTTTTTACTTAAAGGGGTATTCCAAGAATAAGCATAATTCATATTCAAATGGGTCTTAAAATATTTGCAAATATGTCATAAGTTGTCATAGCAGAAAAATGTTGAGGACATACACTATGATGGAGAAATAAAATACTACTGGCCCTTTTACCAGTCCGTTGATTTTGAAGATTCAGAAGATGGTCACTGGTCACATGTCCACATCACATGTCCTGCACCTTCCACTATGTTTGGCTGTAGCTGGTTGGTTGGAGTTAATCCAGTATGGCCAGTGTTGTAGTTAGACCATGTCAGTGAGGTAATGTGCAGTGATGGCAGTTACCCACATCACACAGATCACATCACAGTGTTTTCAAATGAGAAAAGGCTGGGATATTAACTTTTTTACATGTTGCAGGCAAAGCTGGTGGAAATATTTAAAAGTGTGATGCCATCACATGCTGCTGGCATATAGGCGCCATGCATTCACCAACTGCATTTAAATACACCTGCCGGCTTTGCTGGCCATGATTTGGGTGCTAAAAGCCAGGTAGAGGTAAGCTGAACCCATTCTAAGTGTCCTGATCAAAGAGGTTTTGGACTAGTCATCAGTAGGGGTGGGGAAGGTCAGTGTTTATGCAGTGCTACCTACAGTACATTTTGTGCCTACTGTCTACATTAAGGTTGGAAGAAAAGCAAATACTGTATCTATATGGCTAGACCCAGAAACAAACAATGCCATAACACAAATTACCCATCACCCCCAAACATGATGACTAAAGGCATATAGTAAGAAAATCATGCACCTGTATCTCAAGCTTATGGATCAGATCAGCTATGTATCATGCTGCAACATGTGAGATCCCATACCCATCCTCTGTGTTATCTTTTATAACACTAGAATCCTTTTAACATAAAATTGATTACATATTAATTAGCCAATTATTAAACTTTACTTTGGGTAGTATGGACTCAACAAAAGAACGGATATGATTCACACATATTCATACCCTGTAATTATAAAATTCCTGGTGAAAATAAAAAGAATATCATGTAATCAGGTAGTGGGGATATTGAATGATTCATACTGCTTCTTTTTGTTTAGCAATTTGAGATGAATTCTCTGATGTACATTTACTCAAGTGTTAACATTCTGATGGTTTACAGCATTTTCGTGTTCCATGTATTACATGTTGAATCTTATATAGCAATGTCTATGGAATCTCACATGAATACTACATGTACAAGTTGATTATCCCATCATACAAATGTTTTTAGAATTCCTGTTTTTAACTTTAACATTGTGTTTATGTAAAGTTTAATGTAAAGTTTGTGTAAAGTTTAGTTCACTAAGGGTTAAGTCCATTTGACTCACCTGGAGATCACCTGATGCTGGAGATTGATTGGGGAGTACCCACCCCTCTATGGGCGGTCCTTGGATGATGCCATGATTCCAGTTGATTTAATGCTTAGTGAACAGTAATATGGAAACTGATCATGACTAAGACGCACAAGCGTCGAAACGCGTCGATCTTTTAAGCTGTAATTGCATGTTGTTCCGGAGATGTGAATAAAGAGGAAGACATTTTTTCAAACCAAACCTGGCGGCTTCATGTGAGTGCCGAGATTCCTTGTATCTTTTGCTGTTTTGGGACCCGGTGGTGGTCTTTCCTTTTTCGTGCACCAAGGCTGATACCAGAGGACTGTGGACCATCACACTGTGGGTTGAGCTGAACACACACCTGTTAGGGTGCTATCTACACATGTTTTTTAATTATTAAACTCGGTTTTAAAACATTATTTTCCTCCCTTTTCCCCACTTTAGATGTTATCAAAGAAATATACAAGACTGTGTTATTCAGGTTTTGAAAATAGATATTACTGAAAATGTGTCACAAATAAAAAAAATCCAGCTCTTGTTTAATATTGTGAATTTATTGCTTTATACCTTTGAGAAAATGATAGAAAAGTTTTACTTTGTCTCATTGTTGACCACTAGAGGGAGCTTCAACTGCATAGTCCATAGGCTTAGTCCTGGTTCCTACTCTCCTCTCTCATATATAGAAGCAGTAAACAGGACCAGTGATTAAATTATGATTAAGGAGGAGCCAGGGTCAAGCTTGGCTGATGCAGTGTCTAATAAATAGATCTGTTTGAACTTTTACAGATATCTGTATGCATCTTCAGAAACCAGATAAACATAGAACCCTGTATAATTACTGTTGTTTTCAAAACATGTTCTTCTGTGAGGAAGAGCAGTACACTCAGCCCTCCATAATCATGACTTCATCAAAGGTCCTCTACTATGTATATATTAGCAGTGTTCTGTTCGAGACAGTATATAGCTAATATTTATCTCTAGTGGAGAGTAGTATCATCTTTACTTTATAAAATCCTTTTTAATATTTCCCCAAATAAACATAAACATTAGTTTACCTGTCATTTTAATCCCCTGGTGCATTACTTTAAGAAGATGACTACATACAAATTTACTAAAAAAAAGTGTATGCCATAACATTATACCTAACATGCTGATTGAAGCTGATTGGAGGAATATCATTCATTTTCCTCAGATGCTAATTTTGTGAATAATACTGATGATTGTTTTGTCCTACAGCCGAAACATGTAAATAAAAGATATCTAAAATTGTAATAAACTAGTGTAAATTATAAGTTGTGCACAATGTATTTACCCCCAGTTAAGCTCTGATATCTGTTTAGGACAACTTTAAAAGCAAATTACCATTCTCCAAAACATACACTTCTGGATTTTATTATAATCATTATTTGTATATTATTGTATATTTTTGGAAAATATTTACATCTGTTTTCCTTTCCCTGCTGAAAAGAAATATCCGGTTGGGTAGTTTTTAAGGTTAAGCTTAGAATATATGACTAGCATTAGAATTTTCTTTTCATGGTCAGAGGTTGAAATACCTAAACTCATTTGTGACTTTTCATTGTGAAGTACAGTACACGCTGTGTCTGCCTATTTTTAAGGGCAGTTTTATACTGAACTTTTAGGACAGAAAGCATCCAAAAATAGAACTGCACAGATTGATGAACCAGAAAAAGAGGACACATCTGCTGGGAAATTTTGACAGTACAATTGCTTTATTTACTGACCATTTCCTTCTGAATGCACATAACTAAGCTAGCCCAAGGCCATTCATGGGAGACATTCCACATTGTACTGAATGTATAAGGATCTGTTTTTGCCATGCAAAATATCATCTTTATAAAATGAATATATAAATAATAAAAAAAAATTATATCCTTAGATTGTTTAGATTGAGTGAGAACAAAACCCCAACTATATAAATACAGACAGTCCCTGGGTTACATACAAGATAGTGTCTGTAGGTTTGTTCTTAAGTTGAATTTGTATGTAAGTCGGAACTGTATATTTTATCATTGTAATCCCAGACAGAAATTTTTTGGTCTCTGTGACAATTGGATTTTAAAAATGTTGGATTGTCATAAGAATCAGTATTAACAATTAAGCTTCATTACAGACACCTGTGATAACTGTTACAGCTGATCATTGTAGCCTAGGACTAAAGTACAATAAATTACCAATATCCAGTGGTCCGTTTGTAACTAGGGGTCGTATGTAAGTCGAGTGTTCTTAAGTAGGGGACCGCCTGTACTTACATTTCTAATATAATACCCTTGGTGCATCATAAAAAATATAAAATATGAATAAGCAACACCATGATAAAGGGGATTCATTGTTTGAGAGTTAGTTAAATCTATGTCACATAAAACACAAAATCAACTGACATTTTGTAGGGAAAGAAGTGGAAAACAAACCAATCTCCTTATCTCAACTTCCAGGTAACACATTTTAATAAGTATATAGGATTTCATGCAGTGACATTTAGATTTTCATTACTGTGGTTAGTTTCAGAGTTTGTTATATTGAGGACTTATCTGTAGAACCAAGCATCCCTATACATAAATTTTCTCAGCACATTAAGACTGAAATAAAAACATTCGGGGGAGTGATAAACGGACCCAAACTGCAATGTTTGCGTCTGTTCAGAACATTGTGCATTCCTCCTTGGGGCCTAAACCCGAATTTCAGCCATTGAGGTTGATCTTGGTTTCATCTGCCCAAAGAATGGTCTTTCAGAACTTTACTAGCTTTTTAAAATGTTTTTCTTTTAATGAAAAGTCCAGTCAAGCCTTTTTTTCTGAGGCTTGCACTTTGTAGTGAGACCTCTGTGTTTGCTGTCATGTATTCTTCTATATACAGTAGTTTTGGTTATTGATACACCTATATCCTCAAGAGTGTTGTTTACTTGGTTGGCTGTTCTCATCAGGTTTCTCTTCATCACCAAATATTGTATATAGATTTTGCCACTCCTAATATTATAGCAATATCTCTCTGTAGGTTTTTATCTGTTTTTGCAGCTTAAGGGTTTATTCACACTGCGACAAGCACAGGAGGAATCAGGAGGAGGAGACAGGAGGAGTAAGCACTCCTCACCCCAAATACAAAATACAAATACGACCAGCTGCCTAACTTGGTGTGGTTAGATACTGTGTGCTTATCGCGTCATGACCAGAAGCCATAGACTTTTTGTGTTGCCAGATAACGGCCATAATTACAGCTGAATGAAGCCCAAGGATGGCTTGTTTCAGTTGCATGGAGAGCTCCTTTGACCACATATTTTCCTCACAGCAGAATCTTCCAAATGCAAGTACTAAACCTTAAATCAACTTCAGGCCTTTAATTTGCTTCATTTAGAATTACGTAATGATGGAATTTCCCTTGTAGACCCATCAAATAGCCGTTGAGTCAATTGTACAATTACTTTTGGTCCCTGTTAAAAACAGGGTTGAGTGGGTTGGCAATGACAGTACATGTGAAGAATGGCATGCAGTGTGGTCCCCCTGGCTTACATAGGAATCCATCTGCTATGGATGTCTGGTTGGCTGCTGGCAGCTACACATCAGGGGTAGGTACCTCAGCGCTGGCTGCACCTTACTACTTTTGTTTCTCCACCCCACCACTACCTGAGCTCTTTCCCCCTCCTCCAGGCGTGTCTGGCATTCCCAATTATTATTGAACATGTTTGTTGACCCAGTTCTTTTTTCACGCATTTGCAACTGCTCAATTCAGATGTAATTTTGCTCATTGCACTAGCCACTGCAAATATAGTCTACTTTCCTTTTTATATGCACTACAGCAAATATAATAACAGTCTGTATTACATATCATCTATGAGCATTTTTTTTATAAAATGTAATTGAACTATAAACACAGGGTTGGTCATGTTGAGGGGCTGAAACTCCTAAATCCTTTATCCAATTTTAATTTGGATACCCTCAAATGAAATCTTAAAGTCTGGACTTCAAGGCGATTTCTATTTTTGTATGTATTACTTGAATATGTTTTAGTAAACAAGTAAAAAAAAATTCTAAATTTGTCTCAGCATGAAAATATTTATTGACCTAACTGTATGTGGGGCCCTTCTGATCTCTGGGGCCCAAGCAATTGCTGCAACTACTTTGGTTGGTTTATGGCAAAGTGTGTAATATATATATATATATATATATATATATATATATATATATAGTTATATAATCATGTGAAATAAGGATGTGATTTGCATAAAACAAAATGCTGCATTAACAGTTCACATCTGAATAATAACAATAATTGCAGTCATATCCTGTCACACTCTTATCTCTTGGTGAATGATGACTGCCTTCTGCTAGGCTGATGGAAGTTATGATTACACATGATATCAGAGCACAACACAAAGCATGTTTAGTCACAAAAGATTACTAGAGCATGCTCAATGAGTTATTGTGAACTTATCTAAAGGCACAAATCATGCTCAATATATTATTGAAAATATCTAAAGGCATAAATCATGTTGCCGCTTTTGAAGGGCACAGTACATGATCCATGATCCCTAAGCACATTTATTTTTAGAGAGCTTTCCTGCAAAGCTTTGCTTTTAGTTTATTGTTAGTTGGAAGGAACAAATCCTATTCCCTCTTTTCTAGAAGTTCACATAATAAGAAAATGCAACCAATACAAACTGCATATAATTTATTTAATTATCCAATGCCACAGACAGTGGTCTGTGAAACATCAGATATTTGCAGGATATTAAATTCAATGTGTCATAATAATAATAATATTTTTTTTATTAAATCAGTTTAAAATCATACTTATCCATTTTTTAAATTAAAAAAATTCTCAATACATGTTGGACATTTTTTCATGTTTATATGTGACAAGTGGGAGTATCTCTTGTCATTAGGATAAGTCCGTGCAGAAACAAATTCTGTCACCACAGTTGAAGAGAGATTTGTCTAATTAAATTGCTATGAATGCTGGTCTGAACAGGTCTGAACTGGCGAAGTTTGCATCTGGGGGCCAAAACTTTTAGTGGATATGGGTGCCAGAGAGCCAGTAAGGGAAACTTTAAAGAGGACCTGTTACCAGATTTTTACCACTCTGAGTAACAACGCCTGCTGATATAGCATTTCAATTCCTCCCCTTATCACCTTAAATTAACTGCCAGTGAGGCACTGTACCTTAATTACAAACATTATGTCTGGTATCTGTGACTCTTCTCTCTCTGGCTGGTAGTGAACCACACCCCATTATTCTGACTGACACCTCTGTGTCTCTTCAGATCTGTGCTCTGCCTCCTTCTACTAAGGGAGTGTCTGCTAATATTCAGACATATAAAGCTCTATGTACAGATGGAAAATATTGTGTCAATTTTCATGTCATGTGACCAGTGATATCATTGCAGGTCCTTTAGCCTTCTAAGAATAGCAAACTGTATACCATGTATGTGATTACATGAAATCACAGCAGCCTCCAGCTAACAATTTTTAGCTAAAAGAAGGGTGTTAGTCAGTTAACAGAGCTTTATATGAACCTGTCACTGGCTGTATATGTGTAAATGTGGTGACAGATTTCCTTTAAGTACACAGTTGCAGATAATAGTGTTTCACTTCCAGTGCTATATGTTCAAAGCACATATACTACTGTTGGGGATAACACAAGGACTAAAAAATCACTCATGAGTCGGTTGCTCCAAATTACCAAGCATGTGTGCATGGTGGTAATAATTATTCATGGACACAAGACACAGTCTAAAGCTCTCCCTTCATGCTGAATGTGGCAATTATTTCTGAGCCTGAAGCTTTATTACCCATTCTTTTAAACACAGGATGCAAGTGTGTGTCTGAACATTGCCCACATTAAATTATCCTATTGGCGGTATGCAAGAATCATGTAGTCATGCATCCAGTAGGTCTAGTAATTTTGGCTGTGGTGACATAGTCCACTCAGTCTCAGTAGTCGCAGGGTGCTGGCTGGATCAAGATAAGATGCAGACGCCATCTTCATTGCAGTCATGCGAAGCATGTTTCTAGATTGGATACAGATCCCATCTTCATTGCTATTGCGCAGAGCTTATTCCTATATATAGACACATAGACAAAAAGGAAACAACATACATCCTTAGAAAAACAGAAGATAATTGTCAGCATTCTTCAATATTCATGGGACTTTAGTATTTACTTTATTGAGATACTTTTGACCTTCACAATCCCTCCCCCCCACAAAGACTAAAGTTCCCTGAGGATATCTCTATCGTCATTGGCTCCTATTCATGGGTATGAGGGGAAATTGTAATGTGATTGTCTTCACCGACTTGAGACGGGAGTCCCATGGGGTATGGCTTGAAGCCACTAGGCCCTAGTGGCCCACCCCCCTTTGTCATCATACTTGTCTGACCTACCATATGACCTACCATTTCCCTATTTCTTATTGCATAACATTAGGATCATACAGTTGGAGGAGTCTATGGTCAAGCTTTGTGGGTATTTCTGTCACATCCCCACTCTCTTCTTCTTCTTCTATGGCCAGCAAAAGTGCTGGAGCTGTTGCTGATTCCACGGTCTTGGACAAAGCTCTCTGGACACAAGTGGATACCAGGCTCAACAGAAACATGCTTACTCCTATAGCGATAGGAATCTGATCTACCCAACCCTTCCACTTACTAGCCCAACTGAAACAAGTCTCCCAAGGGTCATTTATGCCGTAATTATTCTTGAGCTCTTACAACAATTGGGTGATTTTCCTACAAGCCACCTTAACCTTACCATCTACTCCTGTGTTATCAGGGATGCATGTACAGCACTTTTCCCCAACAAACCACAGACACCTCCTTTCCAAGTCTGTTCTAAAGGGTCATTTTTGCAGTGCAAATTCAATTCAGACACTGCATCTCTGGTCTCTAGCCTTGAATTCATTGAGAACTCGACTGGGAGACCCTACTGAGTCCACATACAATTGGGGGTCAGAGCTACCCCACTGGTCAGGATCACCTGGAATGAGATTAGGAATAAAGACTCTTTCCTTAATTAATAATTCTGTCATATAATCAGCAAGTGTGAGTATTTTTCTGTGCTCTACTAATTTTTGTTTTCTCGCACTTGTTCTTAGTTGCAAGAAATGTAAAGGGGAGGGGGAGTAATTTTATCACTCACATCTGTTTCATTTAGTGTTGTGGAAGTCCCTGGAGAACCAGCTTCTTAAGCAATTTAAGGTACCTTATTACCTCAATAGGCTAAACTTACATACCATAGGCAGGTGGTCCTGCAGTGGTTTTAGGCATCGGAAAACCTTCTGGTCAGTCTGAAAAGAGGTCAACACTCACAAGAACATCCCCATACAAATCAATCTGCAGTCACTGAAAATAGGGTAGGGTTGTGCACATGTCAGGCTTGTATAAGGTTTGCGGTAATTTTACCAAGTGGTCAATGACGTGATAGGGTCAGAGGGTTCGGCACTGTTGCCACTCCTATGAAGACTGTGTGAGGGAGGGGCACCTCAGTTGTAACACATATCATGGTATTCATGGTTTTGAATATCACATACATTACAGTGAAGAAATTCAATGAAGTTCGGGTAAATGGCGGGAGTAACTATGACTCTCTTGAAGTAGCCAAATGCCTCGTCGTCTAATTAATGACCTTTTGTCAACTCCAACACTACTTGTTGCTTTTAGCAGATACCTTTACATTGTATCACCTGTAATAAATACTCCTCTTGTTTGTCACTGAGAGATTGCTCTTTAATTATTACTTACCCTGTAATTTTTTTGACAAACCTTTTCTTATCTAAAACAGAAAAGGCAGCTGGGCTTAAATTTATCTTTACTGAAAATGTATATTTGTGTCCACCAGTTATGATTCTGCCAGTAGCTACAACTAAGCATAAATGCAGCAGCATCGATTATTACACAAAAATTCAAAATAGTAAGAAAGGTAACCCTAGTATATGGCTAATAGCAGGAATCTGACATAGCTTTTTGTTAAAGTTTAAGAATATTTGGAGAAATTTTGCCTAATTAAAGATATGCAACGGATGAACTGTAGAAAAAAAAAATTTTAAACGGAGCCTGTGAATGGTTAAATATTATAATAATGAGCATCTAGAATACCAGAGCACCACCAGGAAACTGATCAAACGTGGGTACAAATCTAATTAATACATAACGTTTATCCAATTCATTGATGAAAATTAACTGTGTTTTAGGATATTCATGAAAATAGTACCTCACATTTTATTATCTTTTGTTGTGGATCTGCTTGATTAAATTCTCACCATGCCACTGGCACTGTTAAAAGCTTAAATGTTGGTGAGATTCAGATGTGGAAAAGCTGGAGCTCTTTTCAAATGAAAGTGGATAAAACAGTGTAGCCCCTGCCTCTAAAAACCCCAGCAACCTCCTATCAAGTCTTTAGATTGGTCAGCTCGCTAGATACCAATCCAAACATCAGGGATATGAGGGAGGAAAATGGATCAATTGGATGAGATATGGTACGGTATACATTGACTAAAACCATTGTATAAAATCAGAAAACAACAAGCCCAAAAGAAAACTGAGCATGACACATATACCCTCATTTTGCACATGATCAGAATTGGTAAAAAAATAACCAAATATACATGGCCAAAACATCACTATTATTTGGCAAATACAAAGAAAAAAGCAGTCACGTAGCAACACAAAAATATAGGCAAATATTAATATGGATATATAACATTTAAAAACACAAATAGATGAAGCTATATGACATAGTCTACATCTACACATCACAAAGAAGCTAGTAAACACAAATATTTAACAGAGAAAAGTGTACATTGCACCTAAATCAGTAGCAGCTCACTTGCACTCTGTGAATAACACTATTATTAGAGTTGTCTCACATACTAGCAGGTTAGTTAGTGTGCAGTGGCAGCAATTCGTAGGTAATGTGTCCTCTCCAACAAGTACAGAATTGGGAATTACCTATCTTTGCAAATCTTCAGAAAATTAGTTTATAAAATTATGCAAATAAGCTCCGGCCTAGGTCAACAGAGCACGGCTGAGTGCCATCAGGTCTTAAATTAAGTATGCCCCCTTTATGGTCATATCAGCATTGTCCGACCCTTCAATAGCTACGTGATGTCATGGTTGATGGATGGGACCAGGCACCAATGAACAGAGTGCGGCATGCATAAATTAACAGCTGGCATAGACAAGAGGTGCTCTGGTAAATTTCTCATTGCATATTAATAAGAAGGTGTCACATAACACAATATAATAAATCTCATGTAACTTTACATTGCAAGCTGTAAGGACAAATAGAACTCAAAGTTAATAATTAATAGAAAAATGTGGTGTAATAAAAATGTTAAAGGGGTATTCCCATCTGGGCATTTAAATTTAATTAAATTCATTTGCCATGTGTAAACATTTCTTCAATTGGATGTTATTAAAAAAAAAATGTTCCTGTGTGAAGATAATTTCTTATAAATGTAGCCATGTTGTCCCTTAGAAACGAGATAGCTTCCTCGGATACGACCACGTCACACTCTGGCAGCGGTGGCCAGACATGCGCTATAGAGTCCTGCAGGACCATTAGGATTCAGCAATCATTGCCACAGGATGGCTGTAAGACATGCAGTAACTCCCGGACATTTTATATAAAAAAACCTTTTTGTTTCCTTGTGCAATCACTCCAGCAGAGGTGGCCGTATCCAGGGACACAGTCTTGTTTCTAAGGGACCATATGACTACATTTATGATAAATTATCTTCACACAGGAACATTTTTTTTAATGACATCTAATTGAAGAAATGTTTATACATGGAAGATTAATGAATATGGATGTTAATGCCCAGACGAGAACACCCCTTTAAGAATAGATGTTAACGATAAATAATCAGTTTTGTTAATGTTGTACTGTATGTAATCATTACTCAACAATAGATAATTAAACCTTCTAGAATCTGTTTACAAAGTGAAAGATTTTGGAATACAATAAATAATCATAAGCTGTACATAACAAAGATAATTAAAGTTCTAAAACACATACATAAGAGCAATATGAGACAAATAGACAAATGTGCAAGCACCATAATACCATAATGTTATTGGAACCTTATAAAATCTTCTTTGTGATTGAATCACTTAAGGACCAGATCTTTTTTTCATTTTTTTTTTGTCTGTTAATGTTAACATAGTAAAGTTTTATTTTCAACAGATTTTTTTTTCTGTGGGAGGGCATATAGTTTAAGAAAAATATAAAACAATGAGGGTGATTTATCTTTAGTCTGTGTCAGGCTCCAGGGGCAGTGGACACACTGGACCACTGTGGACAATGAAGTACAATGAAGTAAGCCGACATCTGGAATCTAAGTGGCACCTGATTTTCACCAGAGCCTGCCACAAAGTGGGTTGGACTTGCTGCGACGTGGTACCACCAGGTTATTCCACAGATGCGTCTTTGTCCACGGTAGCAGCCATGGTGAGGTACAAAGACATCAGGCAGAATTGTGGTCAGGGACAGGCAGGAAGTCGAGACAGGCAAAACTGGATCAACATCAGGAACAAAGCAGGAGGGCAGACGGAACAGGATCAAAGTCAAGTACAGAAGTCAAAACGGGAAGTCAAGGCCCATGCCACTAGCTTTCTCAATGACATAGAGCATGAAGATTTGGCAGGGAATGCTGGGAGAGGTTGGCTTTTACCTATTTCCTGGAAGGGAATTCACCAATCAAAGGTGCACTGGCCCTTTAAATCTTTGTGAATCGGTGTGCGCACCCTAGGAGTTGGGGACACAGCCACGGGTAGTGGAACAGGAATGAGGACAGGTGAGTGACGCAGGCACTGGTCTGGCAGGGCAAAAGGGGCATGGGTGAGCTCGCGAATCACAATATGGGTCACGGGAGCACCAGACACAGTACCAAAATATAGTCCTTGGGCTTCCAAGATCTCTCCTCATACCCGGATCCCTTCCAGTCTACCAAGAAGAACCGCCTACCTCTTACCGTCTTCCTGGATGACTGGCTTGAGTAGAGGTATGTGGAAAGAGTTCGGGATGCGCGTGATGGGAGGAAGGCACAGCTTGTAGGCCACAGGATTGATGCACCTTTAAAGGAATCATGGACCAAGTTTGTAGCCAGGGATCTTTAGCTGGACATATATGGAGGACAACCAGACACCTAGAGAAAAGCTAGGAGGAGGCCTACGTTTCATGTCAGCCTGGAGCTTGGTTCGGACAGAAGCCTGTAACATGGAAAGGCGAGTCTGTTCCCAGATGGGCTTCAGATTCCATACCAACTCCTCAAAAGCAGGGATGTTTGAGAACACAAGCAGAGGAAGAGGAGGGTGTGGATGCAATTCATAGTTGATAAAAATTAGAGCAGAATTGTCAGCTGCTGAATCCAGAGAGTTATAGGAAAGCTCCGCCCAAGGCAACAGGGTGGACCAAAAAAAAAGGGCAAATATAGCAACCAAGAGTCTGGTTAACTCTCTCTACTTGTCCATTGGACTGAGGGTGGTACACAGAGGTGAAATCCAGCTTAACTTGCAGTTGACTGCAGAGAGAATGCCAGAAGCGGGAAATAAACTGGACCTCTGGGACAGAGACAATGTGCTCAGGAAGTCCATGGAGCTGGAAGATTTGGGTAAAGAACAGGCTGTCAAGGCAAGGAGCAGATGGCATACAAGGCAGAGGCACAAAATGGGACATCTTGGAGAACCGGTCTGTTAATACACAGATGACGGTATTCCCAGAGGAAGATGGAAGATTTGTGATGAAATCCATTGCCACGGGCAGTTAAGTAATGGTAACGGCAGTAGTAGGCCAGGTGGTTTAAGGCGAGCAGGCTTATTACAAGCACAGGAAGTGCACGAACCCACTAAAACCTGTACATCTTTGACCAGATCAGGCAACCAATAGAAATGGGAAATGAGGGCTACTGAGCGTTGCACTACAGGGTGCCCAGCCACACAAGAGCAATGTCCTCAAGTCAATATCTTCTTTCAAGGTGCAGGTCAGACATAAGTCTTGCCAGGAGGAACCTGCCGAAGATCAACTTGAGCAGCAACAACCAGTTGCTCAGGAGAATTGCAGAGGAGCTGGTTCTTCCCCAATGACATCAGAGGCACGAGAGAGAGCATCAGCCTTGACATTCTTCTCAGCAGGATGGAGGTGAATCAAGAGGTTAAAATGTGAAAAGAAGAGCAACCAGTGAGCTTGCCTTGGGTTGAAGCATTGAGCATTCTGGAGATAAAGGAGATATTTATGATCCGTGAGCTTCCTCCAGAAGATAAAGCCATTCTTCCAGAGCAAGTTTGATGGCCAGTAGTTATCTATCCCATATGGAGTAATTCATCTTTGCAGAGGAGAAAGTCTTAGAGAAAAACCTGCAAGTGAGAGTTCGGCCTTTGCGCCCTTTCTGGATGAGCACCGCCCGAGCTCCTACTGGGGAGGCATCAACTTCCAGATGAAAAGGCTTCTCTGTATCATGCCGATTGAGAACTGAGGCTGAAGCAGAGAAAAATTTTAATCTTGAGAAGGCTTCTTCAGTCGCTGGAGGCCAGAGACGGGGATTGGAACCCTTCTTGGTGAGCGCCACAATAGGTGACACAAGAGAGGAGAAGTGTGGGATAAACTGCCAGTAATAGTTTGCAAAGCCCAGAAATCTCTGTATTGCATGTAGTCTTACTAGGCGTGGCCATTGAAGAACCACAGAAAATTTAGCAGGATCCTTTTGTAGATTGGGTCTTAGACAACTGAGTACTTGACGCATGTGGGACTGATGGGATTCACGGTCTGCAGAAAACATCATTATATAGTCTAGATAAACCATGACACGTGTATAGCAAGTCCCTGAAGATGTTGTTTACAAACTGCTGAAAGACAACTGGTGTGTTACAGAGTCCGAACCAAGTACTCAAATTGCCCATTGCAAGTGTTAAAGGTTGTCTTCCACTCGTCAACTTTGCAGACACGGATGAGAAGATCTTGTCTCCATGTAGGCTGTCAAACAGCTCAGTGATAAATGGCAAAGGATAGCGGTTCTTAACGGTGACCTTGTTAAGACCGTGGTAGTCGATAAATGGACGGAGTGACGCATCCTTCTAGGTGACAATAAAGAAACCTGCAGTGGGCAGAGAAGAAGATTTACATATGAACCCCTTATGCAGGTTCCCTTAGATATAGTCCAACATAACTGCGGTTTCAGGCACACCCGACCCGGAGGAAGAGATGTAGCAGGCAGCAGATCGACACGGCAGTCGTAGGGACGGTGTCGTGGCAAAGTCTCAGTTTGCTACTTTGAAAAGACGTCAGCAAAATCCTTATAGGAAGCTGGGAGACCCTCCAGAGGCTTTGAGACCACTGAAGAGACCACGACAGGTACTGGATGGGGTTGTAATTAAAAAATATATACGGCAAACACGAAGAAGGGTGTAGCAGAGCCAAATAGTAAACCAGCCAAGGTACTGGATGGGGATCAATTATACAACGAGACTGGCAATCAGATCCCCAGCGAAGAATCTTCCATGTCTTTGCTTTAAGCACAGGTGCGTGGAGCTGTAACCATAGAACAGGAGGGATGAGGTGGAGCGAGGCAGCACATAGAAAGACAGTCTCTCTTTATGTAGAGCTCCGACTTGCAGAAATAAGGGCCGCACCGGATTGGAGAGGATTTGGCCACTGACCGAGGAGATCACCAGGAGCTTTTCAAGGCAGGTCACAGGGATGTGATGCTGAGAGACCAGAGAAGCATCCACAAAGTTTCCTGCACACACTTGAAACTGGCTACCTGTGCCAAAATTCTCACCTAGGGATGCTGGACGCAAACAGTACAAGCCCCAATGAAATGGTCCGGACTGGCACAATCCGTCACTGCAGGAGGCTGATGCGGCCAATGGAAGACGGGAGCCAAGCGAGGCAAACATCGGTCCAGGACTAGCGCTTTTTTAATAAACAGGCGCAAGGCAGGGACACTAGCTTTCTCAATGGCAAGGAACATGAAGATCCAGCAGGGAATGCTGGGAGGGGCCGGCTTTTACCTAGTTCATGGAATTGCCAGCAGCAATTTAAATCTTTGCGACCCTTCTTGCATGCCATAGCCGCGGGAGTAGGAACAGGAACGAGGACAGGTGAGTGGCGTGGGCCCCAGCAAGGGCAGGTACGAGCCTGTGGTTGTGGGAACACCTGTGACAGTGTGGATATTTGTGCCTGTTTCTTTTTTTTTCTGGGTTCTGGACTTGTCTGATTTATTTTAGAGGGTCACAAAAAACAGAGTCACACAAAAGTTTCAAATTCTTCTGCAACCCCTTTCTAAACTGTATCCTATTCTTTCTGGTGTTTATTTACATAAAAATTGTAACTTTTAATAGTGATTTGCGACTTTTGCTTACATCTATATCTAGATTCAAAAGATATATCAGACACAACACTGACAATCTCTGTCAAATTGAACTAGGTAGACGAAAAGAAAACAGAAAAGTATGCAAAGTTGCCAAAAAAGTCACACTTATTAAAAAAAAAGAAATGTTAACATATATGAGCCCCAATAATTAACAATTATTTACTCCTTAAGTGTATGCACATCTCACTATTATATAAATAATATAATAAAATTATTTTGTGTCCATACAATATTGGTACAATAACTTTGATTTAAAAAATATTTTACAGATTTTTTGTTCTACAGCTTTTGCACAAACAAGCTTCTTTCTTGGAAATATTTTTTTGTGTGTTTCTATATTATGATTACAGAAGGGTGAATCAATTCAAACTAATCGGAATTCATTTAGAATTTTAGGAAAATGTCAATTTGTCACGAATCTGAAATTTTTTTTGCCCCCTTTATTAGCAAAATGGCAAAGAGCACAACACATCGCACATTGTAATGAAGGGGTTAGCAAAGGCACCCTCGGGTCTTCGGAAGACCCAAGGCTGTCATGGTAATGTATCGCCGCTCTCCGATGACCTCACAACGCCATTTTTTTTAAGCCATCGGCAGCTTTGCTGGCGGCGCTCTGCGGGTTGACACCCGCAATCGGTGCTAGCATCAACCTTGGGTGTTACCGGTAAGCCTTTTCTGCATTATGCAGCAAAGACTTACCGGTATTGGAGAGGGCTCAGCCCGTGAGGCCTCTCCATACACCCACACCTGGCTGTCAATTTGGCGAACCTGGTCAAATCGAATTTAGAAAAATTTGCCCATATCTAGTTATGATATTACAAATAAGAGAGCTATAGTCAGGATTGTTTCCTGCAAGATGTGTTGAATATAATCATATTTTAATATTATCGATATTATTATTTTGGTATACATCTCTTTTTCATTACATTGTATTACTACTTTTTAGAGTCACTATCCCCTTTGTGTTGTTTTTTTACACAATAAATATGATGACATGATAATATTTGGTCTTAGTTTATTTATTCTATATATTTTATTATTTTTACAAAACTATGTTTATACTTCACTGGAGGAAATGAGATGCTATCCCTCAATCGCTTGTATTATTCACTGTAATACTTTAATATTTTATACTGAAGGTCAATCTATTAGAGACAGCCTTTGTTATTGGAAAACTACAGACCCAGTTGACATTATCAGTTGTACACCTGCCATGATAACCCGTTTCCCTGTGATTAAAGTTGTCTATAGGTATAACAGTGGTAGCTACTTTTCCTCTGTTTTATTTCTTAAATGTCACAATCAGATCGCTGGTTCAAGTTCAGTACATTGCTCTTCAATATTAATTCATTGTAGAGCAGTGTAAACTATCGGAGCTTACAGACGCATGCGCAGACAGTTTTACAGTCAGACCCCCCAGGTAAGCA
>WNYA01002428.1:0-41732 GCA_019512145.1 Engystomops pustulosus
AAAATATAATAAATGGAATTGCTGTCGCTTGAACCACTCAGCCGTCATCTTATATACCAGGTCCAGGGAGAATGGGACTGCAGAGAAGTCTGGTGCCTGTTGGTTGCTGGATAACAGATGGGAGGACGACACAGGACGGGTTAGTAGAAGAGTTAAAACTTCATGCAGTTAATGAGTGTTATAGGCTTGCCTAAAGAAATGGGTTTTAAGAGCACGTTTGAAACTTTGGAGGTTAGGTATTAGTCTGATAGTCCGGGGCAGAGCATTCCATAGAATTGGTGCAGCTCTAGAGAAGTCTCTGTCATGGCCATGCTGTTGCCCATAATTTTGGCATAATGGTGCGATTATGCAGCCTCAGAGGCATCCATGCATGCTGCCCCTGCTGTTTCCTGTCCATTTCCGTGGTGTTTCCATCCTTTTCTGAGGTTCCCAGGTGTTTGGCCAAGCTTCCCTGTGCAGAGCCTTGGTCCCCTTGAAAAATGCTCGAGTCTCCCATTGACTTCAATGGGGTTCGTTATTCGAGACGAGCACTCGAGCATCGGGAAAAGTTCGTCTCGAATAACGAGTACCCGCTCGCTCATCTCTAAATATACCTTATTTTTTAATGTATGGCACTATTGCACTTTTTCCATTATATATGTTAAGTATGGATTGTCTATTGCAAGCACTTAATTAATTTATATACCACACAGTAATAATAATTCTGTATGCAGGGTTTTGTATTGTGGCTTCTGTAATATATATATATATTTTAGTGACATTTATAGCCCGATTGTCACGATCGGAGATCTTCCAGATATATTTTTATGTGGACTGTAGGCATTATGATTTTTCTGTTTTTTGATTTTGTTTTATATGAATATACATCTGTACCTGTCCACCATCTACCTGTTTGTGTTTGCCCTCGGTATCCGGTAGACGCGCTTGTGCGCCGCGATCGTCCATGTGGTGGTGCGCTCTTTGGGCGCGTCTCCATGGCAACTCCCCTCCGATCATGTGATTCGGGTGGGCGTGTCGTGGTGACGCGTTTCCGGTGCGCGGCCCCACGTGGCGATCGCGTCACGTGACGAGCGCGTCTTCTAGCTGGATGGCCGATGGTAAGTATAAAACAGGGGGTGCCATACACATTCTTCACCTCCTGACGAAGCATCAGCGAAACGCGCGTCGGGGTGTAGCTCATTGGCCTCCTGGGGACCCCCATTATACCTTTCACCATGCTTATGGGTAAGGACTTTATTTGATTCTGTGCACAGTGGGAGCCGGAAGGTACCTCCGGTCCCTATCTTACATAGGACCCAACTAAGGAGATATTTCTCTACCCATATTCCCGTTTGCATTATTTATTATTACATATTAGACATTTTTGTCTTCATACTACTATTTACCTATAGGTTTTGCAATCCACTGCCCTCCCCTGGCCAGAAGTGACGTGGACCACTGAGGATATATCAATTTCCCTGAGGCAACACCAACTCATGGGTGAGACTGTTCCTTTATTATCAATTAGATACCCTATGCTCTATTGATTTGATGTGCCTTTTTTGTATATTTATGACGGATCCCACTACTGTGGCACCTACTACCATTGTTTGTGTTCATATTGTGCTGTGCATAGCAGTCTTTTATCTGTGATTTATTAAATGTTAAGTTTTATGTATCTATTTTGACTCGAGTCACCAGTGCTGAATTCATAAACCGCAATCAAGGTTTTAAAAGGAGAGTTTTGACGGGTCCACTCATCACTATTCATTAACTAAAATTGTTTAAAAAAAAGTATTTTTCGAACTTTTACATTACTAATTTCAATACCTTGCCAATGGAGTCTTCATAAATACCCTTCATGGACATCTTGGTACCCAGTTGAAAAAGCTATTTCACATTCAGGATATTTGTTAGCACTTTGTGTAAATATTTTTTTTATATTTATTCATGTATTTAATAGAAATGTATTGTATGTTTGTATATTATGTGAGTTGTGCAACAAATGAATTTCCCATTTTGGGACATTAAAGTCTATTATTATTATTATTTTCATTATTATTATTACTACTAAAGTGTCTAGACAGCAAAAAAATCACCACATTGTTAGTGATGTTCCACATATTTGTATTGTGCATCCTATATATTATACCTGCCAAGTAAACGGCATATGATTTACTGATCTTAATGTAAGCATCTATTTAATGACATCTGTTATCAACATGCAACATGAATATATTATCTATATAAATGTGCTTGCGCAATTTGCATTTGTTATGCCCATATTTGTTGCTCCATGTCATTATGTACTACATAAGTTCATTTCTTTGAGCATAGAATTTATCACTATGACGTGAAACAAGGCTTTACTCATGTTATGCCTTTGGCTGTATGGGATACTATACATGCTATTCAGTATGGGAAAGAGAAGAAGGCATTAATGAAAGTGGCAAACTGTGTACCAGCCAGATGCCAAGGGGATCTTTTGGCATATATCAGGTCCTCAGGGGTCTATTCACACATTCTGGGTAGAAGCTGGGAGCATTTGCATGCACATTTGTCACTAACAATCCTGCAAACATCTGTGTGCAGTTAATAAGGAAATATGCAAAAATGTTTTCCACGGTGGGAAAAGGAAAACAATACTTCTTTTTGCTACCTTGAAAGGCAGCCCCCATAACATAATGCCTGACTTACAAGAACTCTAATGATGTAGGATTAAGCCAAACCAGTATATTTATTCCAGAAGGAACAGATTTCCAACTGTAGACGGCACTGTTTTGATCTGGTTGGGTATATTTCCCAGAATCTCCTAGTTGAGCATCAATCGCTATAAGTTCTACAAACACCTTTATAAGCAAGCGGCCTTAATTGAGTTTAAGGGAGAAATAAATCCACTAGCCCATAACTAGAATATAAAACACGAGGCACAAATACACAGAAAGCCCACAGAAATCAACGTTTTTTCCATCCAAAGGTGTGTTTCTAATAAGCCACAAGTGACAACCTTTTAATGCCCAAGTGTTATGACTTTACCCCTTAAGGACGCAGGGTATATTTTGCAACTTTCTCGCTCTCCATTTCAAAAATCACATACTTTTTCAATTGTTCCGTGCTGACAGAGCTGTTGTGTGGGTTGTATTTTGATGACGTAATAACAATATTTTACTTCCATTGAGTTATTTATATTCTTCATGCAGTAGGGGGAAGCCGCAAAAAAATTCCAAATGTGGAAAAATTGAAAAAAAACTGCATGTGCTCATGTTCTTGGGGCTAAGGTTTTTACGTACTTCACTCTGGCTCCAAATAACAACTCTACTTTTTCTTTGGTCGGTACAATCGCAGTGTGATACCAATTTATATAGGTTTTATTGCGTTGTTATAAGACATTTTCAAAAATTAGACGAATGTGTACAAAAAAGGAAAAAAATTTTTTGCCATTTTCTGACCGGCTAATAATTTTCATTACTTGGTCATATGGCAGCTGTGTGAGGGTGTCATTTTTTGCGAATGAGCGACGTTCTCATTGGCCGGATACCAGTTTGAGGAACTGTGGACATTGGATCATTTTGTATTACATTTTTTATGCATCTAAAAAAGGGTGATTTTAAAGTCGCGTTTTTGGACATTGGGCCATTTGCCGTTCCGGGGTCACTCCGGTCAACTAAACGTTTTTATATTTTGATAGATCGGGCCATTTGGGACGCGTTCGCGGCGATACCGGAATGTGTCTGTGCTTTTACTATATTATTATATTTTATCCGTTTTAGGAAAGGGGGGTGGATTTGAACTTTTAATATTTTTATTATTTTTTAATTTTTAAACTTTTTTTTTTTTTTTCTTTTTTTTTTCCCACTATTTCTATAGACATCTAGTTGTAAAAAACCTAGATGGGGTCTGATTACTTGCCAATACTGCAATACTACTGTATCGCAGTATATGGGCATTTCTGCTCACTATACATTACAATGAGCCACAGGCTCATTGTAATGAATATGCAGGAAGCCATGTATCCGGGTCTAAACGAAGACCGAGGGATACATGGAACGATCGGCCGCCCTCCCCCCGATGACGTTCGGAGGGGAGGCCCGGGCGATCGGACGTAAGATGGGGGGCGCCATGCGCCGCAAATTTAAAGTTGCCGCCGGCGACTTGCCGCGGCCAGAAAAGGTTAACACCCGCGAGTCGGTGAAGCACCGACCGCGGGGTGATATCGATGGGTACTTTGCTGGATCATGCAGCAAAGCCACTCTCTGTATGAAGAGGCTCAGCCGTGAGCCTTCTTCTACAACCTTCATAGCGACCGTGGCGATATATCCGTCACGGAGCGTTGATGAGGGGTTAACACAATCAAATGTTTGTTGTAAAATTATATTTGTAAATCACAAATTCCTATAATCTATACTGTCTGCTCATAGTTATGATGAACAAATCTTTAAAATTAATTTCCCATTGATTCTGTCTTAAAGTGTTAAGAACATGTTTTTTTTTTAAGTGTTGTGTTTTACATGAAACATTGCTGGGTGATTTAATAGTGTTATTTGCACCAGTACTTGTGATTGCTATGGCTTTTTGTATGATATGAACTCGTGGGATACCTCGCTTTGGAATGACAAGCTTTGGGCATTCTCCTCACTTTTTCTGGATATACGAATGGGGTCAACATTTATTAATTTGTATAGATACGACAGTCCCCATTCTTCTTAAGAAGCAAGAATTGCAAAGTTTACAAGATTTACCAGTGAATCCAAATATGCAAGTCAGATTTATGAAGTTTGCCTCAAATCAGGGCCTAAGATATGGCATTTATTGTAATTAACAAATCTATATAAGTTTATTATGTTTATGTCTTATCTATAAACCTCATGATATACTCACCTAGGATTGATAGTCATATCATTCAGGGTGCGTCGTGATTACTGGGGATGTCCTAGGGGGACCAGTGGCACTTGCTACATTTATTGGCTGACTTGTTGATGTTAAATTCAAATTACGGTTTTCGTAAGTTGCAAATTTAGTCACAAACTTCTCTCTTACTTTCCTTGTCATGAAATTGTTTATTGTGTTCTACAGTAGTTTAATGAGAAATCTATTCTAATTTTCTATCTATATCTTTTATGACAATATCTAAAAACCTAATACAAACACTCTGAAAAATCTGATATGCTATGAATCAACACCCCAAAAGGGAAAAGCACTGACACCATATCAAAAAATCTTAAAAATATATGGTTTTTTTTACATATTTTCATTATTTGCATTGCATTTTCAGCGTATATAAGGTGGTAAGGAGACGCAAGTCCCATCAAGTCCTCAACCTTTAGATTAAAAAAGGTTTATCTCCCCATTTAACCCGTGATATTTTTTCTTCTCCAGAAAACGTATTTCCCAGAATCTCCTAGTTGAGCATCAATCGCTATAAGTCTCCATACACCTATAAGACGGCCTTAATTGGTTAATGGAGAAATATACACTAGATAACTAGAATATAAAACAGCCACAAATACACAGAAGCCCCACAAGAAATCAACAGTTTTTTCCAAAGTGTGTGTTTCTTAAAGCCAAAGTGACAACCTTTTAATTGCCCAAGTGTATGAACTTTAACAAATCAAATGTTTTGGTAAAATTATATTTGTAAAATCACAAATTCCTATATATCTATACTGTCTGCTCATAGTTATGATGAACAAATCTTTAAATAATTAATTTCCCATGGATTCTGTCTTAAAGTGTTAAGGAACAATGTTTTTTTTTAAGTGTTGTGTTTTATATGAAACATTGCTGGGTGATTTAATAGTGTTATTTGCACCAGTACTTGTGAGTTGCTATGGCTTTTTTCATGATTATGAACTCGTGGATTCCTCTGCTTTGGGACTGACAAGCTTTGGGCATTCTCCTCACTCTTTTTCTGGATATACAGAATGGGGTCAACTATTTTATTAATTTTTATAGCTACGCCAGTCCCCATTCTCTCTTAAGAAAGCAATGAATTGCAAAGTTTACAAGATTTACCAAGTGAATCCAAATATGCAAGTCAGATTTATGAAGTTTGCCTCAAATCAGGGCCTAAGATATGGCATTTATTGTACATTAACAAATTCTATATAATTTATTATTTTTATGTCTTATCTATAACCTCATATATACTCACCTAGGATTGATAGTCATAACATTCAGGTTGCTGAGGTTACTGGGGTTGTCCTAGGGACCTGTGGCACTTGCTACATTTCTATGTGCTGACGTTGTTGATGTAAATTCAAATTACGAGTTTTCGTAAGTTGCAAATTTAGTCACAACTTCTCTCTTACTTTCCTTGTCATTGAAAATTGTTTATTGTGTTCTACAGTAGTTTAATGAGAAATCTATTCTAAATTTTCTATCTATATCTTTTATGAAATATCTAAACACTAATACCAAACACTGAAAAATCTGATATGCTATGAAATCAACACCACAAAAGGGAAAAGCACTGACACAATATCAAAAAATCTAAAAAATATATGGATTTTTTTTACATATTTTCATTCATTTTGCATTGCATTTTCATAGTATATAAGGCTGGAAGGAGACGCAAGTCCATCAAGTCCAACTAACTAAAGCCACTACTCATCCTGGTACTTTTGAACATGTTTTACTGGGTTTGTAAGCATATTCCAATTTCCCTTTTTAGTTCTAACATGGAGGGGGGGCCTTAATAAAAAAACACTAGATTTTTTCCTTTTAATAACAAAAATTAAAGTAACCTTTAGGTTTGAGTTAAGTGAAAATTTAATTTACAGACTGAACATTACTTTACTATTTTACTTAAACTGTATAGATATACTGTTTCTTATTAATATAAACACTGGCAATTTTACTTTACTTTCACCTAAAAACTTACCTTACTGACTTAAAAACTATTCTCCATTTTCCACCTACTGCGGCACTCTACTTTTACCCCACGCCATGGTCCCCCCCAGCCACTACAGTAGTGTTTACGTGTTTGAGCGGCATGTCCATTTTAACCACTTTGTTAAACTAAATAACATAACTGGAAGAAAAAACTTAAACCAAAACTACTTTAACTTGGAAACGACCGAACCTTAATAAAAAAGTAAAATTTCCATTAAATTTAAAACAATATACATTAAACCTCAACAACCTTTTACTTTAACAACTGGAGGGCTTTACTTCTTACTGGGTTTACTCTGGAAATAGCTACTGGATGAAACATATGTTACTGTTGGTTCTTAATGTCACAGTTTGACTACTCACTGTAGTTGGACTACTGGATTGAAGACAACTGTACTACTACTTACTGGAAATGACTGTCTGGGGTCTTTTCACCTTACACTTTCGTCCCTCCCCCCTTTCTTTTCGTTGTCTTCCCCCCATTTTTTCCTTGCTTTCCGTCCCGTTTCCTCCCTTACTTCACTGGCTTATTTGTTGCCCCTTTAATGTTCCCTATCTTGTCCATTTTAAACCTGGATCGGTAGCGTAGGTGGACCGTTTAAACAAACTCTGAGATTGGGATTTTCCTGGAGTAGCGTTTATCTCCCCAAAACTGATACTGGCCTAAACAAAACACTTTATTTTAAATTAACTTTACAGCCGGAGGGTACTACTTTTTACACACGAAGGGGGGGTTTTAACCTAAAACGCTTGGAGAGAGAGGTTCTAATTCAAACTGGTAGGGTTGCAATAGGCTGGGGCGGCATCCTTTACACTCTACCTTTAAACTACTATTCCATTTTTTAACTTTACTGAGGAACACTGAGTGGTATTACTGGCACACTTTTTTATATACTAACTAACAACTACCACGACTGGAGGGTGGACTTATACGGGAGGGATAACTGTAATGTTTTACTTTAAACTTACAACTATACTCCATTTTACTACTACTGGAGGAAGGGTTTTAACGAATTAACAACTCTAATGCTCCTACCAACAACACTTGTTGAAGGAGTGTATTTAAATACATAAATCTATTCCAGCACTTATCTGACTTATTTTTTTATTCCCATTTTGAACGTTGCCCAGCAGGACCTGAGACGGGCACGGTTTTAACTGTGGCGAGCGTGAGTGGCCCGACCTACTTTACCAAGAACTATTACTCACTGGAGTTGGTTGTGAGTATCTATATGATGACAAATAACTTTGTATGTGGTAATCTTATGTTACTCACGGAACTTTTACCTGTCTTTGAGGCCTGTCCGTATTCTTACGTTTTGGTTGCGTTGCTGGAGTTGTTTCGCCTGTTCGGTTCTATATACCTACTTAACTTTTTAACTTGAGTGGCGAACTGTGTGTGGCTTATAACACTCTACCTTTACTTTGCTTTCATTGGCTTTTTCTTGTTTTCCTCCTTGGCTCGATGTTTTTTAGGCCCCTTTCGGACAAGGTAAAACTATTTTACTGGAAGGAACCCTGGATGAGAGATTACTTACTTTAACTGATCTGGAGGGGAGGGGGGGGGTGGAGGGGGTGTAACAGTTTCATTTTTGCACCCCTTAGTTCCTTATATGAGCCTACCTTTCTGTACACTTTTTTTCGTATTCCTTTCTGCTGACCTTCTTGGTCCTTTTGACAGCTTTCTTTTCCCCCCCTATGTCTACCTCCCTTTCTTCTCTTTGCCTCCCATGATGGACCGTCCCGCTATCTGACTTGCTCCACCGCACATTTCATCACAGTAGTCGGGAGTTAGGACCTCTTCCTGCTCCTCTTGTTTGACACAATTTTTTTGGGACTGCCCACATCCAGCACCTCAATCTATCCATTTTACACTGCAGTTGGCCACATACCTTCTCCTCTGGGTTGGAAAACCATTTTGGGACTGCGCACATAACAGGCACCTCGAATATATTCCATTACTGACAGGATATCCCTCACCCTACCCGAATGTAGTGTGTCCGTCCTCTTGTATTGCTGTCAAACACCAACAAATGCAAAACTTGACTGACTGCTCGTAACTCGACAATTATCGCAGACCACTATCCAAATCTAATTGTCTTGTCCATAGCAGTTCCTTCCCGTCCAAGCGACGTTGTCTCCCTATTGCTGCCAATTCGTTGCTCTTGTCTTCATTTCTACGGTTGTTCCTGATAAGAACGAAAAGGTTTGGCGGACTGGGCTTGGTAGCTTACGGTGCTCGGTTACGGATGGCGATAGCGGGACCGCTATATGGGGTTAGATGCAATCTATTTTGGGTTAACGCCGGAGGGGGCAGTATGAATCGCTATTTGGGGGTGTAATCGAGATAGTACGCGCTTTGAATCGTTTTCGGTGGGGGTCATGACGTCTTGGACGATTGCTTGTTCGTTACCGAGGGGTTTCTTTCGTTTTCAAGTGGAAAAGGAAAGAGGGACAGAAGTTCAAAGTCGTTCCATATACTTGCCGATATGCTGGGCTGCCATTCCCTACCTCGTCCCTTTAATCTAAACAGGTGTTTGTCAGGCCGAAAATTTGGGTGTTTTCATGGATTACACTTCAAGTTGTTAGCTTTGTGCGCCACCAAACCCTGCTTGTCAAATGGGAATCCAGTGCATCACAAACTATACTGGCAAACTTCTTAAACCATTTAGGGATATATTTAGCGTTCTGCGATCTGTTACATCCCCTCACCCGCCATATCCAAATTTCTTATAAGAAGAACGACTACTACACTTTGTATTCTTATACAGGTTCTTAGAAGTGGCGGTTTGGGGAGTAGCCTGAGGAACAGGGGACTTGAATTGGCGGAAGCTCCGCCTGCAGCGGAGCGCCAGCTCCATGCGCTCATGCGCTTCTTGCGCATCTGTTTATTCCCCTCACCACCGCCATATCCCCTAACTTATAAGAACGCTGCTACACTTACTTGGTTGAATGGTTGGAGCCCGAGTTTCTGTCGACACTGGGGCTGGTGTCAATTATACTGCCGACGCATGAGAATTGCGGGGCCCGGGGTACACTCGGTCCAGATTCTCAAAGGCCTACTATCTATCCTCCCACCACCCCTCCTCCACCTCCTCCTCCTCCTCCGAATTACATCCGTGGAGGCATGGCGCATCAGTCGGGTAGCTCTGCGCACAGCAGCAGTGCCGTCGCTAAGCGACAGCAGGCGCGTGTGCTCGCTGGAAAAACTGCTGAGCTAGGCGAATCAAAGGCACAATCACACCGCCAAGACTATATCAGGGTGATTCCACATCAAAAGTTGTTAACTTGTCCCACCCCTGCTGTTAACCACAAATTACCTTGCAAAACTTTTTTTAAACCATTAGGGATATTATTTCACAAGCGCTTCTTGCGCCTATCTCGTTTTTACATTTGTCCCTCCACCCGCCATATCCTAAAACTATAAGACGTCTACTACCACTTGATCTTATAACAAAGGTCTTTAGAAGTGCTGTTGTGGGGAGTAGGCCTAGAGACAGGGGCTTGGGATTGGCAAAAAGCCTCGCCTGGGCGGCAAGAGCGCCAGCTCCATCCCCAGACCAACTAACATAGTTGCCCCCACGCACCTTTCAATCTACTACTAGTTCAGCTCAATAGTAGCTCCAATTATAATATATAATTCTTATTTATACTGCGCACATCATTCCGTAGCGGCTTTACAAATCTAGGAAAAACAATCCCAATGTATTGAAACAGAAGCACAACATTGTTGATGGAACAACAGGAGTGTAAGGTTCCCTGCTCGTCCAGAGCTTCGGTTTGTTATGAGATGATGGTTAAACAACAGGGTAATTAAGAATATTTTTATTACGGTTCAAAAGCCAATTCTCTTAGGGAATAAATACGTAACAAAATATAATGAATGAATTGCTGTGCCCTTGAACCACTTCAGCCGTTCATCTTATATACCAGGTCCAAGGTGTGAATGGACTGCGAGAAGGTCTGTGGCCTGTTGGTTGCGATAAACGTAGGGAGGACGACACAGGGACGGGTGTAGTTAGAAGAGTTTAACATTAAACTTCATACATGCAGTATGTTATGAGGTTTTAGCCTAAAAGAAAGTTTTTTAATAGCACGTTTGAAACTTTGGATAGGTATAGTGGAGTCTGATAGTCCAGGCCAGAGGCATTCCATAGAATTGGTGCACGGTCTAGAGAAGTCTGGAACTTGCGAGTGGGAGGTCCCCACTAGGGTAGTAGTTAATCTAAGATACTGGCGGATCTAAGAGGCACGTTCGATCGTAGGGAACGATAAATGAGTCTGAGATAAGAGGACGAGAGTGTATGGGGGTGCAGCAATTTTTTCTTATACAAGCTTTATGTGATTGAGGGTTATTATTATTTTTTATAACTGTATTCGAAAGGAGATCTGGCAGCCAGGGCAAGCGACTGGCTATGAACTGTAAGCATAACATGGTCCCCTTATATCAAACGTAGCTGTGTCGGCAGAAATTTTGGGTTGGTTTTTCATGGCTTCCATGTTAACATTGTTCGCCATCCCTGCGTTGTAATCCACCAAGAATATACTGGCACAAACTTTTATCAGTGTTTACCGAGATATTTTTGAAGCGCTTCTTGCTCACCTTCCTTTGGTCCTCGTATCTGTACACCCATTGGTGTGAGCCTGAGTCCAATTAGGATGGGTATGTCGGCCATGCCACTCTCTAGCCTGCTGCCACTTGCTGCCTCTGCCTCTGGCATCAGCCGTTCCCCTATTAGTCAGGTCAATTATTGGCTGTTTTATACATGCTATCTATCTTCATTCTGTCACTCTTGTCATGGCCCATGCTGTGCCCATTAATTCGCGTGCTGCATAATTTTATCTGCGATGATTTTTGATTCATCAGCCTCAGAGATATCCATCATGTCTGCCCCTTGCTTTTTCCTGTCACTTTCCGTGGTGTTTCCATCTTTCTTGAGGTTGCCCAGGTGTTTGGCCAAAGCTTCCCGTGTGCAGGCCTTGGTCCCCTTGAAAAATGCTCGCAGTCTCCCATTGAACTTCAATGGGGTTCGTTTTCGAGACGAGCACTCGAGGCATCGGAACAATTTCGTCTCGAATAACGAGGTACCGAGCTTATTTTTTGATTTTTAGGTTCGTCCTTCATCTCTAAGTAAGCATCTATTAATGACATCTGTTCATCAACATGCAACATAATATATTCCTTATATGAATGTGCCTGCGCATTTTGCATTTGTTATGCCCACCGAGTGTTGACCAGCATGTCATTCTGTACTTACAGAGTAGGGTTGAGAAACCATAAAAAAAAACTGGCACGGGCTTATGCCATTTTTTCTTTTTGGTTTTCTCCAACCTACTCGTGCTTGACTTACACCGGCTAAACCGTTTTCACGACGGATTCACTACCGCGCAAAGCTGATGGCACTGTGTGATTTATAATCTTTTATGTCGATTCCATAGCGCACAGGTTGAAGGCATGAATACATTACAACCATCCACCCCCCAAACGACCCTGATGTCTCTTGATATATTCTCCATCCCCACAATAATACACGAGGCGCCGTCCTCTTGCTTTGCCTTCTCCCCCTTTTTCTGTTTTTCCTAGTATTCTGTACTACATAAGTTCATTTCTTTGAGCATCGAATTTATCACTATGACGTGAAACATGGCTCTACTCATGTTATGATGCCTTTGGCATGTAGGGATACTATACATGCTAGTTCAGTATGGGAAAGAGAATAAGGCATTAATGAAATGTGCAAACTGTTACCAAGCAAGATGGCCTAAGGGGATCTTTTGGCATATCAGTATCAGGTCCTCAGGGGTCTATTCACACATTCTGGGAGTAAAGCTGGGAGCATTTGCATGCACATTTCACTAACACTCCGCAAAAATCTGTGTGCAGTTAATATAAGGAAATATGCAAAAATGTTTTCCACGGTGGGAAAAGGAAAACAATACTTCTTTTTGCTACCTTGAAAGGCAGCCCCCATAACATAATCCTGACTTACAAAGAACTCTAATGATGTAGGATTAAGCCAAACCAGTATTTATTCCAGAAGGAACAGATTTCCACTGTAGACGGACACTGTTTTTGATCTGGTTGGGTATATGTTCCCGAATCTCCTAGTTGAGCATCAATCGCTATAATTCTCATACACCTATAAGCAAGCGGCCTTAATGGTTAATGAGAAAATCTACACTAGATAACTAGAATAATAAAACACCCACAAATAACAGAAGCCCCAAGAAATCAACATTTTTTCCCAAAGTGTGTGTTTCTTAAAGGGAAAAACCGACCCTTGAATGGCAGGTTTCAATGGAAATACCGCTGGCCGGCCCAGCTCACTCAGGGTGACCTGGTTTGCCGGAGCTGTATTTTGTTGTATGTTTAACCCAGCGGTTTAAACAGTTTTTAAACTTTATAACGCACGGCGAGGGAGGTAGGCTTGGCAGGCTCGGTACATTTCTTTTTTACTTCATGTTGCGACCGTGTCACGCGGCTACATAGGACGTGAAGGAGAGTCGCGCGCATGGTAAGTGCTGAGCGCATCCGCCCTGCGGCCGGCTATAAAGTTTCAAAAGTGTTTAAAAAAACCGTGATACCGCGGTTTAAAACAACTAACAAAAATAAGTTCCGTGGTAGATTTCCTGTTGGACTTGCTGGACTTGTGCGTCTCCTCCTTCCAGCCTTTATAATAAAGGAAAATGCAATGCAAAATGACTGAAAATATGTAAAAAAAATCCATATATTTTTTAGATTTTTTGATATTTGTTCAGTGCTTTTCCCTTTTGTGGTGTTGATTTCATAGCAGCATATCAGATTTTCAGTGTTTATATTAGTGTTTTAGATATTTCATAAAGATAGATAGAAAATTTAGAAGATATTCTCATTAAATACTGTGAACACATAAACAATTTTCAATGACAAGGAAAGTAAGAGAGAAGTTGTGACTAAATTTGCAACGTACGAAAACTCGTAATTTAATTTACATCAAACAACGTCAGCACTAGAAAGTAGCAAGTGCCACTGGTCCCGACAACCCAGTAACCTCAGAAACCTGAATGATATGACTATCAATCCTAGGTGAGTATATATGAGGTTATAGATAAGACATAAACATAATAAATTATATATAATTTGTTATACCATAAATGCCATATCTTAGGCCCTGATTGAGGCAAAACTACTCATAAATCTGACTTGCATATTTTGGATTCACTTGGTAAATCTGTAAACTTTGCAATTCTCTGCTTCTCTAAGAGAGAATGGGGACGGCGAGCTAAAAAAAAAAGTGCCCATCTGTATATCCAGAAAAAGAGTGAGAAGAATGCCCAAAGCTTGTCAGTCCCAAAGCAGAGGGATCCTGAGGTTCATAATCATTTATGAATGAAAACTCAGGCTTCATGGGGGGCGAGCATGACCGTTGCCGAAGAAAAGCTGGAAGCTTAGACACGAGCTCAGGCTAGCAAATTACCAACAGATAATTAGCGTCTCACTGCCCTTCAAAATGGGTGAATCCAGTAAGGATAAGGAACCCGATTCGCTTCGAGACCCCCAGAAGCACAAGAGAAAAATCACGGGGATCTGGAGAAATTCTCTCAGTAAAAAAAAACGGGAATACCCCATCAGCGAGACTACGCCAAGGATGGCGCGGATACTCCCGCCGAATCTGACTATCAGGAAGAATCTGGTGCGGATAGTGCAGAAGACGGTACGAACAAGGGTTCTCCCTGAAACTTGCCACACGTACAACTACAAGAAACTGCCAGAGAATATTTGCTCACTTTATCTGAGGACGAGCCAAAAATATTGTAATAGGAGAATACATAGGTCCCTGGAGACCTCCCCCGAACTGAAGAGCCACCTAGAGATGTGTTCTGCAGCCTACTAAGCTACAGGGATATGCTGACATTCCTAGAGAGTAGAGAGGCTAAAAAGATTAGGGAATTTGAGTATGCCAAAATCGCTTTTTCCAGGGACAGCTCCCTTCTTTACCCTATATAAGAGGCGAGCTATTACGGCCACTAAAGACCACCGAAAAATTCACAAAAAAAACAAAGTCTCCCAGAAATGCCCAGGGAAAGAGGGGAAAGTGGAACATCAGCTTAATTCCCTTTGTGGGGAAAAGTATTGGAAGGCGTTAGTAAAAAGGACTACATACTGGAGTATGTGACATCAAATCGTATAATAAATGTGACAGCCAGATGGGTTTACTAAGAATAAGAATTTGTCAAACTAGCCTTATCTGCTTTATGAAGAGGTGAGCGCTTGGACTGGAGGAGAGCAGCTGTGGCTATTGTGTTTTTGGACTGCAAAGGCATACATTGGACACTGTCCCTCATAGAACATGATGGGTAAAATAGGGCTATTGGTTTGCAGAAAGAAAATCATTTGCAATGGATTGAAAATGGGGAAGGATCGATCCAGAGAGTTGTTGGTCATGATCCTACTCGGAATGGTCACCAGTTATGAGTGGTGTACCCGGGGTCTGGCTTGGCCACTACTATTTAATATATTTATTAATGATTATAGAGGGGTAGGACTGAATAGCACTGTGTCATTTTTGGCAGATGGACACCAAAATGTTGTAGTGTAATACAGGGTCTATGGAGGATGTTCATAGGGCTGCAGGGTGACTCGGACAACACTGAATGTTTGGTCATCCACTTGGCAAAATGAGGTTAATGTGTAAAATGTAAGGTTATGCACTGAGGGGCCATAATCCAAAGGAAAAATAGGTCTTGGGGAGTAGTAGTAAACTGGGAGCGAGTCCCTTGTTGAGAGGACCTGGGGGTATAGTAGAGCATTAAATGAATAACAGCATGCAATGTTTAAATCAGCTGCCTATTAACAAAAAAAGGGGCCAGTAGGATCTTGTCATGTATCAAAAGTGGGTATGACTCTCGTGATAGGATGTAATCTTACCCAACTATACAAGGACTGGTTGGCACAACTGGAATATGCTCCAGTTCTGGGCACCGGTCCATAAAAAGGATGCCCTGGCGCTGGAGGGGTTCAACGTAGAGCACACAATGATAAGGGTTATGGAGGTCTCCGTTATGAGAAAGATTAAAAACAACTAGATGTATTTAGTCTGGAAAAGAGGACGACACGAGGGGACATGATAATTTATTAAATATATTGAAGGTCATACAAAAATAGGTGGTAGTAAGTTGTTTCAGAGAGATCAATCAAAAGACAGGGGGCACTGTCTCGGTTTGGAGAAATCAAGGTTTAATCAACGGAGGCGACAGGGCTTTTTACTATGAGAACGGTCAATCTGTGAATAGCCGCCTAGGCGCTGGTCACAGCAGGGACAGCGGATAGCGTCAAGAAGGGTGAGTGCCTTTTCACACCTAAATAACATGCTGGTGATGTTAATAGAATGTTTCCCCTAAATCCCTTCTCATCAAACCCTTCCCTCCTTGGGTGAACTTGATGGCCAAGTGTCTTTTTCAACCGTAGAAACTAGGAAACGATCATCGATCCTTAAACAAAGTGAAGACGCTGAGATCGATATGGAACACAGATATAAGTTCAGAGACTAATCTGGGTTCCCTCCATGAAAAGAATATAGACCTATGATTAGGTAACGTGATTAATAGTTATAAATTGTATTTTTTATATAGCATCCTAAACCTATTTTACATTATACACAATGAGCTCATAATCATTCTTCCCCCTTTTCATTTGCAGGTCTCCATGCATCTTTTGGTCTAATCCCCTCTGTTCCCCTCCACCTTAGCAATAAAACACAAATAATTTAAAAAAAAAAAAATTTCCTCCTCCCCAACTACCAATTGGCCACTACTACAGGGCCATCCCCATTCACTCCATTCCTTATCCTGCCCCACTGGATATTAAAAACTCTGACATCAGGAAATTAGGACAGTGAGTCTCCATAATTAAGGCTGGTCACAGCCATACAATTGATACGTGGACGAGGGTCTGTAACCCGAATTCAGGCCTAACTAAGGCCCACATACATTCACAAACCCATCGCCTTATCCATTTTCTAACAATCACTTTACCATTTACCATTTCAGGTCTTCCTCTTCCCTTCCACCAACTCCCGCAACACACCCCCTTCATATTCACCGCCCAAAACCACCAAGGTTATGGGAGAAGGTATCAGTAATACATGGATCAGAAGGAAAAATACCTCTACACAGGAACTCTATACGACGGTACCACTCTAATAATAATCAGAAGTTTTTACTAAAAACTTGTTTCATGATGCTATGGTTTTTCGAAGTTGTAATGGTTATCGTGTCACCGTTTCATCCATCACAATCCATATGGTTGCTAAGGCCAGCGTCTCTAACAACACCGGTGCTTTGTTCAATTAAAATAACATCATTTAATGTTCGTGGCCTACAAACACTCCCAGAAAAAAGGTCTCCTTCAATATTGACTCTACTGAGAAATGATCCGGTATATGTTATCCAGAAAACTCATTTTAAATTTGTGCAAACACCCACTTTCCAAAATATAAATATAGTCACTGTTTAACAGCACTATTCAAAGGCCCAGAGGCACCAGTATCTTGTCTCTAAAATCCATCCCATTCAACATATCTAACGTGGGCAGATACTGAGGGAGATGCTTATGGAGAGACTCTAGCCTAAGGTACAAGACTAGCAGAGAAGGGGTCAGGATTATAGGAGGCGGACTTTGAATATCGCACTACACCAAACACTAGTTGCTCTACCGGGGCGTCCATCTCAATCACAGAGGTCATAGCTACGGCATTTAAGTATTGAAAGGAGCTGATTTATTGATTATGGGAGAATGCTCAATCCACTAACAAGGACTATCACACTCAGCGGTTCATCAAAACTTACCGAAAAGACTAGATATATTTTTTGACACTCATTCTCACACGTTGACAGTATCAAGTCAGCAAGAAAAGGCCACTGACTGTGTCAGACACGCACTGGTAATCTAATAATTCCATGGCAGACCTCCCTAAAAGGAAAAACACATGGTGTCTCAATGAGACCTGCTCGAATTCACGGACACTATTAATCATTTTAACAAAAGAATCCAAACTTTCTGTGAGGAAATAAACAACGATACCTCTACTCCATAATGGAAAAACATAAAGGGGTAATAGGCGGAGACGGGAGAATTGAGAGCGAGAATTAGGGTGCAGACTCAAAAAATTAAGAACGCCAAACTGGAATACCTTCTAAACGATATCTGCTTAGAAATACTAAACAAAACGTTCCAAATGGTTAGAACAAAAAACCAAGGGTACGGGGACTGCGAAAGAATCCGGACCTTCTTTAATATCAAAGAGGCCAAAACAGGCCCAATACGCTAAATTTAAACTTAGCCAACCGGTGACAGGTCTGTTAATGTTCTTATCAAAAGGATATCTGAATTTGACCATCATTGTTGAATATAGCCGTTGTTAAATATGTTTGAGTCCCCGCTTGAATTTTGATGATGCCTAATAAAATGCTGCAATAGTTGAAAAGGATACATGTGTTAAGGATATTTATGTTTATCAATATTTCTGTATACGCCACAATGTGTAAAAAAGCACATGTAACATGTCATTCATCTTTTAACTAAAACAATAAAAAAGAGTTTTCTTTCAAACCAACCTAGGTACATGGATGTAATGTAATCAAATTCTAGGGGAGAATAATTTAGTTATATGGTTGTGGGATTCTGTGTTTGCCCATACTGGGTCTGCATAGGAATTGAGGCTTGTTGTCTTTCGTATGTAAAGTATGAACTTATCCTGCGTTTATAATAAACCTGTATATGCTTTGACTGCATATGTAATATGCCTAGTCTCCTTTAATAGATGAGAGAGTATTTCCGAAGTTCACATCCTATTTTTACATATAATGTTGCAAGTACAAACCTCCGCGGTGAATACTACCCTCGGTGCAGTGTTAAAATTCAAGTAAAGAAACACTGGTGTTAGTAGTAAAATCCACATGAGTTCATTGCTGTACACCACCATAGATCCATAAACCTCACTGGGCTAACAGAGTACTTATTTATTACTTAATAAACTCCATTTAAAACCACTAAAACCTTTATATTCCGCACAGAACGTAGTCTTTGTTTCCCAATTTGCTTTTGAACTCGATTTTCTGCTCCGGTGAAATAATTCACCAAGTTCGAAACTCGTATGTTTTAAAGAAGTATTAGAAAAGACTCTGGCAGAGGGATGATAACACGCTTTCCCAGAAAGTAAATTAGTTTATAATCAAAGGTTAGCTTATAGCACCACCTTGCAAGAACTGCAGGTTCTGAGAACACTGGGTCAAGAGATGTCACATTAGGTCAATAACTGCTTTCATTCCTTGATTAACACTCTAGGTGAAATCTCCTGTGTACATTTAGTGAAGTTCATTGTTACCTAGTAGCATGATAAAGAACTCACTAGAAGTATTTGCAATAATGCCTTTAGGTTATTCACTTAAATTGACTTTTTTGATGGCTTAAGACTGGTCCCCACTATTGTTTACTCAGTTTAGCCAACCGAGTTAGGCTTTTGGCTGCGTTTATACAGGGACCAAAACTGAACTAGTTCAATAAGCAAGTTACATAAACAATAAACTAGTTTACCAGTACCCAAACCGGAGTTATAAAGATTGGTTTCATAAGGAACCCAAACCTGCGAACAAGAAGCTGGAATTCAATTAAAGTGGTGCCCATTTTGGGAGGAACATCATGGGTTTAATTGGGGGGGGGGGGCGGTTCCAACTGAACAGGGGACAAACTGACTGGAGGTTCATGTCCGGTTGGTTGCTAACTGCAATGTTTGGTATGGGTTGCCAACACTAGTTAAAAAATCACAAGAAGATTTAAATAAGTGGGTAATTTAGGAATCATGGACATAGAGTGAAAGTTGTGGTGTTGTCTCTGCAACAATGCTCCTTCTCAAAGTAATTGCAAGTTGGTGATGGTGCCAATGGCTTCGACGGCATGACACAAGTCTCTCGACTTACTTCCTGTCTTCAGACTTGCTGCAACATACAATGTGGACTAAGGAATATAAGATCATGGGGGTCATTTACTAAGGGCCCATCGCGTTTTCCCGACGTGTGACCGAATTTTCCGATTTGGCGCGATTCCCCTGAATTGCCCAGGGATTTTGGCACGCGATCGGATTGTGGCGACGATTGGCACTGGCAAATGCACGGCGGAAATCGGGACGGTTCGTTGTCCAACATACCCGAGGTTCGGATAAAACCCCGCCGTCATTAAAAGCAACAAACAATCTTTGCGGGGTTATCCTTATCCCTTCACTCCTGCCGCTGCTCAGCTGAAAACTCCAGCGTGCTTTTCCTATTCTTTTCGTCCCGGCCCCAGCCCTTCCCCTGTTTAGCCTCGGCGAGCCTCTCCTTAATGAATCACGGCGGACTCGCCAATCCAGCGCGAGAATGCCCGCTGGATATCCGAATGGCCCTGGTAAAAATCGGCCCCAATGTGTATCTTCTGATGAACCCTAGATAAACTACAACAATAATACCTTAAACCTCTCTATACTACTTAGCCCCTACATCATATCGTGAAGGTACATAAAGAATAATCTGAATGTTTAAAAAAATCTCCTATCATTTATGTTAATTATTTTGTTTTAATAGTACGCTACTAATATTTTACCTTTATATGACAGCGGTCACCCCTACTTAAGAAGACACTCGACCCTGTACATACATCCCTATTACACACGGAACCTCTGGATATTGGTAATTTATTGTTTCTTTAGTAACTAGGCGCACATGATCAGCTGTAACAGTTATCACAGGGTTTTAATGAAGCTTATTGTTAACTCCTGGTTCTATGAAACCCACATTTAAAATCCAATTTCACAGAGGACCAAAAAGTTCGGGGTGGGAATTACAATGATAAAAATACAGTTTGACTTAAAACAAATTCAATTAAGAACAAAGACAGACCTATCTTGTTATGTACCCGGGGACTGCCTATTACACTGAAAAGAAAAAGTTAAATGCTATATTTGGAAAATGAATCTACTATGGTTGTCTTCAGTGATGTAACTATAATATTAGTGACTCAATAAAATTTTATTTAAAGAGAAATAATTACGTCCGGTCACCCCCTTATGAGACAGAAAAAGCTAAAATTTAAAATGAAAAGTTCTTTTAAAAGGAATTTAAAAATAACATTTATAGTTGAACCCAGACATCACGTGTTCCCCCGCAGAGAATTGTTCTTATTATCCACCTGCATTCCACGTCGTGGTAACATATTGGTGAGGGTCACATTGGTAAATATATCAATCATTGATCTCGGAAGCTAGGAGACCACAGTGCTTGAAGTCTGGAGAATGTCCACTGGATGGTAGTGTCTAACAATAATGCTGTCAAAAAATGGGTGGATATGAGCTTATTGCACTGTCCTAGTTTTACAAAGTTTGGAACATCTGACCATCGATTGCTGCGCTATATTAATTTACCATATTTAGATGAGAATATTTTAGTTTACATTTTGAGACCAGTATGGCCTTGTGAAAACAACACAACCAAAGAAACTCAGAAATTAACATTCCCGGGTTTAAAAAAAGGGTGGTGGAGCACGTGTTCTAAACCATTTAGATCCAGTAGCAAACTCTGTGACGCTAAAATACACATCATTTAAACCAAAAAAATCACATCAAATAATCACTCTTCTGTTTTGTAATAAATTGTAGTACTCATATTTAAAAAAAAGTTGATTCTCAGCTGAACAGTAATATCAAGCGCTAGGAGTTTCGAACTAAAAGAGAAAATACAGGTGAACTATCGGTAAAACTTTTGTTTTTAGATTTTGCCTTAGAATATTGGCATGTCCTCAGAATAGATTAAATAAGCACTACCCGCCAAAAAAAATATTTTGCATTTCTGGGTAAAAGTACTTTGGGATTATTAAGTGCCTAGAGCAACAACATGTTATAATAACAATAACAAAATGCAATGATGCAATATTCTTGCTGGTAAGATTTGATATATTAGTTGTGCTTACCCCTTATGCATAAACTAAACTTGTCTGGCGAATACAGTAGCCACAAGGAGTCCTTAAAGCAAATGTATAGCGTGTAGGACTATTGAATTTATGTGTTTTCAGAAATAGATAAGTACTTAGGATAGGTCTTGCTATTAATCTTTATGGCCTAAAATGTTTTTTGTGTAATTATTTTACGAGCAAAACTGAAATGCAATGTTACTAATATTGTAGTAAAACAAGAACTTAATATAAAAGACAGCATACCTTTATTTCTTTGGTGCAAGTCTTATTATATCTAAATTTATTTCTGGTGTTTCAGTTCACGTTGAGCCAATATCTTCTACTCTCTTCCCCCCACATCCCCCAACACACTAGATTTTATTGTCACGTTATCTCTATGGACTTTATTATTAGAACCTTCCAAAAGCAAAATCTTGAAGGCTAAAAATTTGCGGCAAATAAACAAACGTGACGGGAACACATGGAACCGAAGATTAGGACTCGTCTTTGAGACACAATGGGAAGGCGTGCGGCCAGTTTTCTGTCAACTTTGCCATTTTCGTTATTGGGCAAACTGCTTGCACGGGTATTTAAGAAGTGCAGCGCAATATTTGGTCCAACAATCTCAAGCAATATTGGGTGGGTGTGGCGGCACTATGCTTCAGGCAACACAAATTAACATTGGTCAGCATGCCCTATCTTAAAGGTTGCACCATAAAAAAAGTGTGCGTACTATTGTTGGGCAGTGAAGGGTGGGCCAGATATCATCAGAACGAGTGATGTGTCAAAATCTCCTCTCCTGACATACACCAGGAAAACTGCACAGTCTGCCCCACTATCCTTTTTCTCCCTCACTTCCCAAAGCTAAGCCAACTTGGATACTTGGATTGGGCTATCTCTGGTTACTAATAACTCAAGTTTCTTAAAGAAATTTTTGAATAAACTGACCAGGCTCCAGGTTTTGGTAAACCTCAGTTATTTTATATTAGCTTCCCTTGCACCGATGGATTCATTAGATATAGTCCCTCTCCTCACACCCAACCATGGATTCCTTATGTACAGCATGTGTGGGCCACCATCAGGCAGCTCGGGGCCCTGGCATTTGCCAGGAGAATGCCCAGTTCTGCACAAGCCCTGACATTACTTTCTTAAATACAGATTTTATTGATAGTAGACAGGAAGAGAAGATAAGGGCAGGTCATCAAGTCAACCAATAAGGTACGAGTTGATCCAGAGGAAAGATTAGAATGGAATTAATGCATTACAATGTACCATTGATTAACATTAAAAGTAAAGACTTAGTCTTATGTTTCTACATCATGATCATAAGTTAAAAGAGTTCCTCCCTGATGCAAGTTTTCTAATCTATTGCGTCCTGGGAGGTTATCTTTTTATTTTTATTTTGCAGATCTGGTTTCCATGTCTGATGCGGATTCATAGGAGCAACTGCCGGATGTTCCTACCTACCTCACCTGTGCCACCCACTTAAGAAGATCCTCTTAAGTCATAGGATACATGAGTGAACTGGCAATCGTTTCTACTTGATGGTTTTCCAGAAGACCATGGTGAAAAAAACATACATGTCCAAATTAATGTTTACTGTCATTCACCAATTTTAGGCTCTGTGCTTACGAAGTTCTGGAGGAATACGGATTAGGAGATTAGATTCATCAAGTGAGAGTTCTTGATCATGGGGTTCCATTCAACGGGCAATAATTACTATTTTATCCTTGATGGGTAAAATAAGGGTTCTTCTTTGTGATTTTCTGGGCCAGACCAGACCCAAGGGGAAAAACTCATGGAAACCCATTTTGAATGTGATTTTTGATGAATCACTTTGAAAATCAGATTTATTTTTTATTTTAAACCACACAAATGATAAGGGACAATATATATGTAGACTATATTCCTAATATTATATATTATATATATATATATATATATATATATATATATTCTATATATATAGCCAATCAACGAAAATGGCAGCACTCCAAATTAGTGAAAAAAATTCGTGTTTATTCCACCTCCCGCAACGTTTCGGCTAATTGGAGTGCTGCCATTTTCGTTGATTGGATTGGTTCTATGGGACTAGACTGGTGAGGTCAAGGATAGCACCATTAACCACTCTCACTCTAGGAATGTGCTGCTGCTTTTCGACTTTTGTATACTATATATATATTATATATATATATATATATAAATTAGGAAGACGGAATAAATACAAATTTCTACCTTGAAATTGGATCTGAAGTCTATAAATCTTTCCCGCGCAGAAATTATGTTTGACTTTCTCACTGACATTGTTTCTTAAAAAATGGAGCTGTTGTGTTCAGCTCTTTTGATTGTTCTGTTATTAATTGCTTAAACAAGTTCTTGGTTGAGGTTCATGAGAGTTTGATCATCATAAATATTATCATGGGCTGCTGAGTATTCTAATAGTTCATTAATCGACAGTCGAAAATAGATGATTGCACAGACATAAAGGATTTGGAGATCTGGGATTTTAAATATGTATGTAAATGAAATCATGTTTATTTTGAACTTATTTGTGGTTTTACCAATGTAGCATTTGTTGAATTGGCGGTGACCACTGAAGCTTAATCATACCTATTATTATAATTGTAGTTAGCCTATTGAAATGGGACCCAAACAAGACAACATGTTCACCCAAATTATTTAGCAGTATATTGAGCACACAATTCAGGCATTGTGATGGGTTGTGCAGATAGCCAGTATGGAGCATGGGACAAAAACCCTAACCAACCCCCTAATGTGGTCACTGGCATATTGCCATTTCAAATGTGAAGTATTCTATTGCGAGAACATGATAAAACAGACAGAGATCATGAAATAAAACACAAAAAGCTTTACAACAGTTCATGGCATTTATTATGTAAGCCGTGTAAATACAAAGAATACGATTTGTAAAAAGTAAATAATAAAGAAAATGCATTGCAAAATGAATGAAAATATGTAAAAAAGCCATATATTTTTTTTTAGATTTTTTGCTATGTGTCAGTGCTTTTCCCTTTGTGGTGTTGATTCATGCAGGCATATGCAGATTTTCAGGTGTTATTATTAGTGTTTAGATATTTCATAAAAGATATAGATAGAAAATTTAGTAGATAGATTTCTCATTAAATACTGTTAGACCACAATAAACATTTCATGACAAGGAAAGTAAGAGGAGAAGTTGTGGACTAAATTTGCAACGTACGAAAAAAACTCGTAATGAATTAACTTCAAAAACGTCAGACATGAAATGTACGCACGTGCCACTGGTCGACAACCCAGTAACCTCAGAACCTGAATGATATGACTATCAATCCTAGGTGAGTATTATTGATGCGGGATTATAGATAAGACATAAACCATAATAAAATCTATAGCATTTGTTAATACAATAAATGCCCTATCTTAGGCCCTGATTGAGGGCAAAACTTCATAAATCTGACTTGCATATTTGGATTCACTGGAAATCTTTGTAAACTTTGCAATTCTTGCTTCTTAAGCGAGAATGGGGGGGACTGGCGTATCCAGAAAAAGAGTGAGAAGAATGCCCAAAGTTCGTCAGTCCCAAAGCAGAGGGATCCATGAAGTTCATATCATGAAAAAAGCTCATAGCAATCACAAGTACTGGTGCCAAATAACACATAATCCACCCAGCGAAATGTTTCATATACACAACAAACCTTAAAAAAAAAACATGTTCATAACACTTAAGACAATCCCCCGAATCATGGAGGACGATTAATACTTTAAAGATTTGTTCATATAACTATGAGCAGACAGTATCGGATTATGGAATTTGTGATTTTCAAAATATTTACCAAAACATTTGACTTTGTAAAGTTCATACAACTTGGGAATTAAAAGGTTGTCACTTTGCTTTAACTTAAGATTAATTAAATGTTTTATCCCCATAACCCGTGATATTTTTCTCTCCAGAAAGTCTCCGGCCTCTCTTGAACTGGACATTAGAGTCCGCCATAACAACCTCCTGCAGCAGAGAGTTCCTAGTCTCACTGCTCTTACAGTAAAGCACGTTTGTCTAGTTGATGGTAAGATAGCTCTCCTCTAGGCGTTTAGATAGAGGATTTGCCCCCTTGCCTGGCACAGGCCGAGGTATAAAAAGAATCTTTGGCGGGATCCTTGTGACGGTCGTTCAGGTTTATTTGTACATTGTTTGTAATGAGGGTCTCCCCTCAGCCGTCTTTTTTCGAACTGAAATAATCCCAAATTTTTAATCTGTCAGTGTATTCTAGTTCCCCCATTTCCCCTAATAATCTGGTTGCTCTTCCCTCTGCACCCGTTCCAGTCTATATATCCTTTTGACATGGTGCCCAAAACTGTACACAATATTCCCAGTGTGGTGACCATGGGATTGATAAGGCGCAAAACTGTCTTTTATCAGAAGAATCTATTCCTCTCTTGATTACATCCCATTATTTATTTGGCTTTAGCCAGCAGCCGCCAGGCTCTGGTCACAAACTACGTTACCATCACCCAATACCCGCCCAAGTCCTTTTTCAGTTCAGTTTACTAAGTAATGACCCGTTTAGAACATAATTATCTTTTTGTTTCAGGGCCAAGTGCATAACTTTATATTTATCTACTTTTAAACCTCATCAACCATTTTCTGCCCACATCCCTCAAGCTTCCAACAAATCCTCGTCATGCTTAAACTATCGACCTCAGTTTTTATTACTTTACACAGATTCGTATCATCTGCACATATTGAAATACTGTTGTAAACCCACTACAAGTCATTAATAGTAATATTAAAAAGAAGTGGCCCCATAATGACCCCTTGGGCACTCCAATGGTACCATCAAACCCAACTGAGAATTGTGCCATTAATTGAACCTCTCTGTTTTCTATACTAAGCCAATTACGTACCCAAATACACAGATTTTTCGCCTTATCCCAGCAGTCTCCATTTTATATACCAACCTTTATGTGGCAACAGCGTCAAATCCTTTTGAAAGTCCTCAATCTACAACCTTACAGCGTTTCCCCCAAAAAATATGTACAACATATGTATCTTTGATTTAGCAAGACTTTACATAATAAATGCACACTGAAATGTTTGTAAAGCTTTTGTGGTTTTATCTCTGATCTTGTCATGTTAGTTAAAGAAGATTCTCCAAAAGAATATATTTCACAGTTTGAAAGTGGCAAGCTATGCCGGGACCACATTAGGATGGTTGGTTAGGTTTGTCCCATGTTGAGTACTGGCTATCTGCAACAACCCTATACACAATGCCTGAATGTGTGCTCAATATATGCTAAATTAATTGGGAACAATGTTGTCTTGAGTGTGGGGTTCACCATTTCATAGGTGGCTAACCTACAATTAATAATATGATGATTAAGCTTCAGTGGTCACCGCCAATTCACAAATGCTAATTGGTCAAAGCACAATAAGTTCAAACAGTAAACATGATTTTATTACAATACAGAATTTATTTAAATCCCAGATAGCCAAATCATGTTATGTCTGTGCAATCATCTATTTTCAGACCTGTCTATATAATTAACTATTAGAATAGCTCAGCAGCCCCATGAAATATTTATGAATCAAACTCATGAACCTCAACCAATATGAACGTTGTTAAGCAATTTAATAACAGAACAATACAAAAGAGCTGAACACAACAGCTCCATTTTTTAGAGAAACAATGTCGAGGGAAAGCCAAACCATAATTCTGCCGGAAAGATATTATAGACATTCGATCCAATTTAAATGGTAGAAGATTTGCTATTTATTCCGTCTTCCAAAAATTAATATTATATATATATATATATATAATATATATATATATATATTAAGTCGAAAAGGCTAAAGCAGCACATTGTCCCTTAAGATGTGCAGGAGTGGTATCATTGTTGTGCTTCCTTAACTCACCAAATAAAATGTCTAGTCATAAGCCATCCAATCAACAAAATAAGCTTATTACAAACGTGGGTGGTGGATACACGAATGTTTTATGGGTGCCCATTGTGATCTGGCCAAATAATAGCAATAAGTATAGAAATTATAGGTACCCTACTAGAGTATAAATATATATTAGATTAGTCACTTTGAATGTGAATCCCTATCAATGTGTGTCTAAATGAAAAAAATCTGATTCCTTACAGTATCAAATCCTTTCCATGGGTTCCATGACGTTTTTGGGTGGTCAGGAGAAAATACAAGAAGAACCCTTTTACCATCGGAAAGTATTATTGCCGAATGGACGCCTGAGATTCATTGTGAAAACTAATCCGATCCAAACTCGTGACAAGCCTAAGGTAATGACGTAACAATTTGGACATTGTATGGTGTTTTCACCATGGTTCTTCTGGAAAAACCAATCAAAGTAGAAAAGATTGCCAGTTCACTCATGTATCTATGGACTAAGAGGATCTTCTAAGGGGTGGCACAGGTGAGGTAGGTAGGAAACATCCGGCGTGCTACTATGAAAGTTCGCATAGACATGGGAACCAGATCTGCAAAATAAAAATAAAAAGATACCTCCAGGACTGCATAGAATTAAAAACTTGCATCAGGAGGAACTCTTTAAATTATGATCATGATTAGAAACGATAAGCACTAAGTGGCTTTGGGCCGACTCGTTATGTGCTAACAAGTGTACATTTAAGTGAAATTCCAGGGGTTGGCTGTGGAGAGACTTATCTATGAAACCGTACCTTATTGTTCTGAGACCTGCTTTCTTTGCCTATCAAAAAATCGTTTAAAGTAATGTCAGCTTGGAGAAGGCACCTGGTGCGCCAGATCTGGCCCCAAGCGTAATAAGAATCCATTGTGTGGAGGCTAATAAATATCCTAGTGGCAGGGCAAAAAAAACCCTGGTTTCCAGGGCCTGGTCAGTTTATTCAGAAAATTTCTTCTCAAGAAACATTGAGTTATTGTACAGAGATAGCCCAATACCAAGTATCCAAGTTGGCTTGCTTTGTGGGAAGGGGGGAAAAAGGATAGTGGGCAGACTGTGCAGTTTTCCTGGTATGTGTACAGAGGAGGAGTGATTTTGACACATCATCGTTCTAATGATATCTGGCCCACCTGCACTGCCCCAACCAATGGTGACCACTTTTTTTATGTTGCACCTTTAATAGGGCATGCTGACCAATGTTAATTTTGTGTCTGCTGAGCATAGTCGCCACACCCACCATATTGCTTGAGATGTTGGACACAAATATGCGCATGCACTCTTAAATACCCGTTGCAAGCAGTTTGCCATAAGAAAATGGCAAAGTCTGACAGAAAACTGGCGCACGCCTTCCCATTGTGTCTCAAAGACGAGTCCTAATCTTCGGTCCATGTGTATCCGCACGTTGTTTATCTTGCCGCCAACATTTATTGCCAGATTTTGCTTTTGGACTAGGGTTAATAAATAAAGTCCATCAGAGATACGGTGACATAAAATCTACAGTGTGTGGGGGATGTGGGGGGAGAGAGTCGAAGGATAGTTTGGCTCAACGTGAACTGAAACACCAGAGAATAATATATTAGGATAAGTAACGCTACTTACACAAAGAAATAAAGGTATGCTGTCTTTTATATTCAAGGTTCTTTTTTACTACAATATTAGATAACATTATTCAGTTTTGCTCGTTAAAAAAATTACCACAAAAAACATTTTAAGCCATAAAGATTAATAGCAGGACCTATCCTAAGTACTTACTATTTCTGATCAACCACATAAATTCAATAGTTCCTTACGCTATACATTTGCTTAAGGACTCCTTTGTGGCTACTGTATTCTGTCCAGACAAGTTTAGTTTATGCATATAGGGTAAGCAAACATAATATATCAAATCTTACCAGCAAGAATATTGCCATCATTGCATTTTGTTATTGTATTATAACAGTGTTGTTGCTCTGAGGCACCTTAATATTCCCAAAGATATACTCCCCTTTTAAATGCAAATATTTTTTTTGGCGTGATGCTTATTTTAATCTATTCTGAGACTGGCCATGTTTCATATGGCAAAATCTACAAACAAATTTTACCATATTCAACCTGATTTTTTTTTAGATTCGAAACTCCTAGCTGCCTTGATATTATGTTCAGCTGAGAATCAACTTTTTTTTAAATCTTGAGCTACTACATTTATTAAAAACAGAAAGAGTATTATTTTGATGTGATTTTTTGCGTTTAATGATGTGTATTTTTAGCGTCACAGAGTTTGCTATGGACTAAATGGTTTAGAACACAGTCGTCACCAACCCTTTTTTTAAACCACGGGAATGTTAATTGTCTGATGTTCTTTGGTTGTGTTGTTCACAAGGCCATACTGGCTCAAATGTAAAACTAGAAATATTCTCATCTAAATATGGTAAATTAATACCTAGAGCACAATCGCCTGGTCAGATGTTCAAACTTTCAAAACTTAGACAGTCAATAGACTCATATCCACCATTTCTTTGACAGCAATTATTGTTAAGCCTCCATACAATTATGGACCCTCCAGACTTCAAGCACTGTTGGTCTCCGCTCCTATGATCAGCAGTGAGATATATTTACCAATGTTGCCCCTCCACAATATTTTACACTAGAGTGGACGCAGGTGGAGAATAAAAAACCTGGGGACAAGTGATGTTCGTGGTTTCAACGTAATAATGATATTTTAAATTCCTTTTAAAAGAACGTTTTCATTTTAATTTTGCTTTTTCTTGTCTCATAAGGGGATGGACCGGACGTAATTATTTTCTCTTTAAATAAATTTATTGAGTCACTAATTTATAGTTACACACTGAAGCTATACATAGTAGATTCATTTCCAAATATATGCATTTAACTTTTTCTTTTCAGTGTAATGCAGCAGTCCCCGGGTACATATCAAGATATGGGTCGTGTATTTTGTTTTAAGTTGAATTTGTTTTAGTCAGAACTGTATTTTTATCATTGTAATCCCACCCAGAACTTTTTGGTCTCATATGAAAATTGGATTTTAAAATTGGGTTGTATAGAATCCAGGATTAACACTATAAGCTTCATTAAGCAACCCTGTGATAACTGTTACAGCTGATCATGTTCGCCTAGTACTAACAGAACAATAAATTACCAATTCCAGAGGTTCCGTGTGAACTAGGGATGTATGTAAGGTCGAGTGTCTTCTTAAGTAGGGGACACCTGTCAATGAAAAGGTAAAATAGTTGTACGTACTATCTAAAACAAAATATATAACATAATGATAGAGAGATTTTTTAAAACATCAGTTATTCGTTATGTACCTTCACAGATATATGTAGGGGCTAAGTAGTATAGAGAGAGGTTTAAGATATTATTGTTGTAGATTTATCTAGGGTTCATCAAGAATACACCATTGGGGCCAGATTTACTACCAGGCCCGCCATTCGGATTCCAGCGGCGCATTCTCTGGATGGATTTGGGGTCGCCGTGATTCATTAAGGGAGTCCCCGCGGGCCCAGGTGCGACGCCGGCGCTGAAAAAGGGTGGAAGCAGCGCTGGTTCAGAGGCCGGCGAGTGAAGAAGTTCAATCCGGACAAAAGATGAGTTTAATTTTAATGCAAGGGCGGGTGAGAGGAAGGTTTTGTTGCTACGAACGGCGGGTTTTCGTATCGAAGCGCCGGGGATTAGACAGAACTCCCCAGAATTTCCGCGTCGTGCATTGCATGCCGAATCGTGCCACAATCCGATCGCGTGCGCCAACAAATCCCTGGGCAATTCAGGGGAATCGAGCGCAAATCGGAAATATTCGGTAACACGTCGGGGAAAACGCAAATCTGGGCCCTTTAGTAAATGACCCCATGATTCTTATATTCCTAGTCCACATTGTATGTTAGCACAGTCTGCAGAAGGTATAAAGTCAGAGGATTGTGTATGCCAGTCAGAGGCCTTGGCACACCATCAACAAACTTGCAATTACTTTGGAAGGAGCATGTTCAAGCAGAGACCACCACAACTTATCACTTTATGTCCATGATTCCTATTACCCACTTAGTTTACATCTTTCTTGTGATTTTTATAACTAGTGTTGGCAGACCCATACCCAAACATTGCAAGTTAGCACCAACCGGACATGAACCTCGTCAGTTTGTGCCCCTGTTCAGTTGTGAACTCCCCCCCCCCCCAATAAACCCATGATGTTCCTCCCCAAAATGGGCACACATTAATTGAAATTCCCCCAGGGCTTTGCATGTTTGGTGGTGGTTTACTTGCAGGGTTTTGGGTTCCTGTACTGAAACCAGCAGCCAAAAGTCCATTTTTATAACTACTGGTTTTGGCTAAACTTGAGTAAAAACAAGTTATCCAGTTCTGCTCATCAATAGTTGTAACCTTAGCTTATTGCAAACACCATAAAGATCAGACCTTAAATAAAGGTTATAAGACCAAAAAGTTCTTTAAGTAAAAGTAGCAGACTAAAAAGTACACTTGTGAATAAGATTCAAATCTGGTTTTATTTACTAGTTAACTGAATCAAATGTACACAGAGGATTTCACCAGATGTTTAATCACTGTGAATGAATTAGCAGTTAATTACCTAATTGTGACCTCTTGACCCAGTGCTTCTCATGAACCTGCAACGTTCTTGAAGGTAGTGCTATAAGCTAACCTTTGATTATAATAATTTTACTCTTCTGGAAGCGTTGTATCCTCCCTCTGCCAGGCAGTCTTTTTACATACCTCCTTTAAACACATACCGTTCCAACTATGGAATTATTATCCCGAGCAGAAAATCGAGTTTCAAAGCAACTTGGGGAAACAAGATACGTTTCTGTGCAGGATATAAAGTGTTTTGTGTGTTAAAATGGAGTTTTATAATTAAGAATAAAACTACGTCTGTTAGCCCAGTGAGGTTATTGGATCTATGGTGTGTGTGCAGCATGAACCTCATGTGGATTTTACGTAAACACCAGTGTTTCTTTACTTGAATTTTAACACTGCACCGAAGGTAGTATTCACGCTGGAGGTTTGTACTTGCAACATTATCTGTTAAAATATCTAGGAGTGAACTTCGAGAAATTCTCTCATCTATTAAAGGAGAGCTAGCATATTACATATGTCTATCAAGCATATACAGGTTTATTATAACACGAGGATAAGTTCATACTTTACATACAGAAAGACAACAAGCCCATCAACCTATGCAGACCCATATGGGCAAAGAATAGAGATCCCACAACAAATTTATAGATCTAAATTATTGTCCTTGAATTAGATGGGAATTAAATTACATAAATGTAACCTGAGGTTTTTAATTCATAAATCCAGGACTTAAAGGGGGTATTTTCATATGGGTTAAAGCCAAAGTGACAACCTTTTAATTGCCCAAGTGTATGAACTTTAACAAATCAAATGTTTTGGTAAAATTATATTTGTAAAATCACAAATTCCTATATATCTATACTGTCTGCTCATAGTTATAATGAACAAATCTTTAAATAATTAATCTCCCATGGATTCTGTCTTAAAGTGTTAAGGAACAATGTTTTTTTTTTAAGTGTTGTGTTTTATATGAAACATTGCTGGGTGATTTAATAGTGTTATTTGCACCAGTACTTGTGAGTTGCTATGGCTTTTTTCATGATTATGAACTCAAGGGATCCTCTGCTTTGGGACTGACAAGCTTTGGGCATTCTTCTCACTCTTTTTCTGGATACGCCAGTCCCCATTCTCTCTTAAGAAAGCAATGAATTGCAAAGTTTACAAGATTTACCAAGTGAATCCAAATATGCAAGTCAGATTTATGAAGTTTGCCTCAAATCAGGGCCTAAGATATGGCATTTATTGTAAATTAACAAATTCTATATAATTTATTATGTTTATGTCTTATCTATAACCTCATATATACTCACCTAGGATTGATAGTCATATCATTCAGGTTGCTGAGGTTACTGGGGTTGTCCTAGGGACCAGTGGCACTTGCTACATTTCTATGTGCTGACGTTGTTGATGTAAATTCAAATTACGAGTTTTCGTAAGTTGCAAATTTAGTCACAACTTCTCTCTTACTTTCCTTGTCATTGAAAATTGTTTATTGTGTTCTACAGTAGTTTAATGAGAAATCTATTCTAAATTTTCTATCTATATCTTTTATGAAATATCTAAACACTAATACTAAACACTGAAAAATCTGATATGCTATGAAATCAACACCACAAAAGGGAAAAGCACTGACACAATATCAAAAAATCTAAAAAATATATGGATTTTTTTTACATATTTTCATTCATTTTGCATTGCATTTTCTTTATTAATTTACATTTTACAAAATCTGTATTCTTTGTATTTACAAGGACTTACATAAGTAAATGCCACATGAAATGTTGTAAAGCTTTTTGTGTTTTATTCATGATCTCTGTCTGTTTTATTCAGTTCTCCAATAAGAATACTTCACAGTTTGAAATGTGGCAATATGCCAGTGACCAACATTAGGGTGGTTGGTTAGGTTTTGTCCCATGCTGAGTACTTGGCTATCTGCAACAACCCTATACACAATGCTGGAATGTGTGCTCAATATACTGCTAAATTAATTTGGGGAACAATGTTGTCTTGAGTGTAGGGGTCACATTTCATAGGGGCTAACCCTACAATTAATAATAATAGTATGATTAAGCTTCAGTGGTCACCGCCAATTCACAAATGCTAATTGTCAAAAGCACAATAAGTTCAAACAGTAAACATGATTTCATTTACAATACAGAATTTAAATCCCAGATAGCCAAATCATTTATGTCTGTGCAATCATCTATTTTCAGACCTGTCTATATAATTAACTATTAGAATAGCTCAGCAGCCCATGAATAATATTTATGATGATCAAACTCATGAACCTCAACCAAATGAACTTGTTTGAAGCAATTAATAACAGAACAATACAAAAGAAGCTGAACACAACAGCTCCATTTGTTTAGAAAAAATGTAGGAGAAAGCAAACATAATTCTGCTGGAAAGATTTATAAGACATTCAGTCAATTTAAATGTAGAATTTGTATTTATTCCGTCTTCCTATATATATATATATATATATATATATATATATATATTAGGAATATAGGTCTAAATAGATATTGTCCCTTATCAGTTTGTGTGGTTTAAAATAAAAAATAAAATCTGATTTTCAAAGGTGATTCATCAAAAATCACATTAAAATGGGTTTCCATGAGTTTCCCTTGGGTCTGGCCCAGAAAAGCAAAAAGAAGAACACTTAGTTACCCACTCAGAGGATAAAATAGGAATTTAAGTGCCCTGTTGAATGTGAACATCCCATGATCAAGAAGGCTACTCACTTGATGAATCTAATCTCCTAATCCTTATTCCTCCAGAACTTCTGGTCAAGCACAGAGCCTAAAATTGGAGGAATGAAGGAAACATTAATTTGGACATGTATGGTTTTTCACCATGGTCTTCTGGAAAACCAATCAAAAGTAGAAAAGATTGCCAGTTCACTCATGTATTCCTATGTTAAGAGGATCTTCTTAAGTGGGTGCACAGGTGAGGTAAGGGAGGAAACATCCTGCAGTGCTCCTATGAAAGCCTCATCAGACATGGAAACCAAGCTGCAAAATAAAAATAAAGATACCTCCAGGACTGCAATAGAATAAAAACTTGCATTCAGGAGGACTCTTTAAAATTATGATCATGATTAGAAACATTAAGACTAAGGTCTTTACTTATTAATGTTAATCAATGTACCATTTTAATGCATTAAGTTCCATTCTAGATCTTTCCTCTGGATCAACACTCGATGACTTATTGGTTGGACTTGATGGACCTGCCTTATCTTATCTTCTGTCTACTATCAATAACATCTGTGTTTAAGAAAGTAAATGTCAGGGCTTGTGCCAGAACTGGGCATTCCTGGGCAAATGCCAGGGCCCAGAGCTGCTGGGTGGCCCACACAAGGCTGTACATAAGGAATCCATGGGGGTGAGGAGGACTATATCTAATGAATCCATAGGGTGCAAGGGGAGCTAATATAAAATAACCCTGAGGTTTACCAAAACCTGGAGCCTGGTCAGTGTTATTCATAAAATTTCTTCTAAGAAACATTGAGTATTAGGTAACAGAGATAGCCCAATACCAAGTAATACAAGTTGGCTTGGGCTTTTGTGGGGAAAAAGGATAGTGGGGCAGAATGTGCAGTTTTCCTGTGTATGGTGCAGAGCGAGCGATTTCTGACACTCGTTCTGGATGAATCTGGCACCCCCTGCACTGCCCCAACAAAATGGACCACTTTTTTATGGTGCACCTTTAGCATAGGGCATGTGACAAATGTTAATTTGTGTTGCCTGAAGCATAGTGCAGCCACACCCCAAATGCTTGAGTGTGACACAAATATGGCGCATGCACTTCTTAAATACCCGTGCAAGCAGTTTGCACCAAATAGAACATGCAAAGTCTGACAGAAAACTGACGCACGGCCCTTCCCATTGTGTCTCAAAGACAGAGTCATAATCTTCGGTCCATGTGTTACCTGCACTTTGTTTATATTGCCACCATCATTTATTGCCAAGATTTTGCTTTTGGATAGGCTAAAATGTCCATCAGAGATACAGTTGACAATAAAATCTAAGTGTTGTGGGGGATGTGGGGGGAGAGTCGAAGATATTTGGCTCAACGTGAACTGAAACAACAGAAATAATATTAGTATAATAATTAACTGCACAAAAGAAAATAAAGGTAGCTGTCTCTTTATATTAAGTTCTTTTTTTACTACAATATTAGTAACATTCATTATTCAGTTTTGCTGCTTAAAAATAATTACACAAAAACATTTTAAGCCATAAAGATTAATAGCAAGACTCTATCCTAAGTACTTATCTATTTCTGATAACACACATAAAATCAAATAGTTCCTTACAGCTATACATTTGCTTTAAGGACTCCCTTGTGGGCTACTGTATTCTGCAGACAAGTTTAGTTTATGCATAAGGTAAGCACAACCTAATATATCAAATCTTACCAGCAAGATATATGCACATTGCATTTTGTATTTTATTATAACAGTGTTGTTGCTCTGAGGCCATTAATACTCCCAAAGCCTTTTAAAATGCAATATATTTTTTTGGCTGGATGCTTATTTAATCTATTCTGAGACATGCCCATGTTTCATAATGGCAAAATTCTAAAGTTCTTACCATATTTCACCTGATTTTCTTTTTAGTTCGAACTCCTAGCTGCCTTGATATTTCTGTTCAGCTGAGAATCAACTTTTTTTTTAAATCTTGACTACTACATTTATTAAAAACAGAAAGAGTGATTATTTTGATGTGATTTTTTGGTTTTATGATGTGTAAGTTTTAGCGTCACAGAGTTGCTAGTGGATAATTGTTTAGAACAGTGGTCCCCAACCTTTTTTTTAACCAGGGAATGTTAATTTCATGAAGTTCTTTGGTTGTGTTGTTTCAAGGCATACTGGTCTAAAATGTAAACTAGAAACTATTCTCATCTACATATGGTAAATTAATATAGCAGCAATCGACCTGTTGGTCAGATGTTCAAACTGTCAAAACTTAGACAGTGCAATATAAATATCCACCAATTTTTTGACAGCAATTTATGTTAAGCCTCACCATACAATTATGGACCTCCAGCTTCAAGCACTGTGTCTCAGCTCCTATGATCAGCTGATTGATATATTTACCAATGTCTGACCCTCCCCAATATTTACACTAAGTGGACTGCAGGTGGAGTAATAACAACTAATATTCTCTTTTTTTCAACTTAAATGAAATTATTTTAAATTCCTTTTAAAATACTTTTTCATTTTATTTTTAGCTTTTTCTTTGTCTCATAAGGGGGCTGGACAGTAATTATTTTTCTCTTTAAATAATTTTTATTGAGTCATAATTATATAGTTACACACGTGAAGCAATAACATAGTTAGATTCATTTTCCAAATATATGCATTATAACTTTTCTTTTCAGTGTAATGCAGGCAGTCCCCGGGTTACATACAAGATAGGGTCTGTAGGTTTGTTCTTAAGTTGAATTTGTTTGTAAGTCAGAACTGTATATTTTATCACTGTAATCCCACCCAGAAAATTGGATTTTAAAAATGTTGGGTTGTCATAAGAATCAGGATTAACACTAAAGCTTCATTACAGACACCTGTGATAACTGTTACAGCTGATCATTGTAGCCTAGGACTAAAGTACAATAAATTACCAATATCCAGAGGTCCGTTTGTAACTAGGGATCGTATGTAAGTCGAGTGTTCTTAAGTAGGGGACCGCCTGTACAATATGAAAAGGTAAAATATTAGTAGCGTGACTATATAATAACAAAATAGTAACATAACTGATAGAGAGATTTTTAACATTCAGTATTCTTTATGTACCTTCACGAGATATGTAGGGGCTAAGTAGTTATAGAGAGGTTCTAAGATTATTATTGTTGTAGAGTTTATCTAGGGTTCATCAGAATAACACATTGGGGCAGATTTACTTACCCGGTCCATTCGCGATCCAGCGGCGCATTCTCTGCGCTGGATTCGGGTCCGGCCGGGATTCATTAAGGTAGTTCCTCCGCCGTCCACCAGGTGGCGCTGCTGCGCTGAAAAGCATCGGAACACGCTGGAGTTCACTGAGCCGGGCTGAGTGAAGGTAAGTTCAAACTCCGCAACAGATTTTTTTTTTTAAATGCGGCGGTTTTTCCGAATCCGTCGGGTTTTCGTTCTGCCACGTCCCCAGATTTCCGCCTCGTGCATGCCAGCGCCAATGCGCCACAATCCGATCGCGTGCGCCAAAATCCCTGGGCAATTCAGGGGAAATCGGCGCAAATCGGAAATATTCGGGTAACACGTCGGGAAAACGCGAATTGGGCCCTTAGTAAATGACCCCCATTGATTCTTATATTCCTTAAGTCCACATTTATGTTGCACAGTCTGACAGCAGGGTATAATAGGCTTGTGCATGCATCAGTCAGAAGGCCATTGGCACCATCAACAACTTGCAATTACTTTGAGAAGGAGCAATGTTGCAGAGACCACCACAACTTTCACTTATATGCCATGATTCCTATTACCCACATTATTTAAATCTTCTTGTGATTTTAACTAGTGTTGAGCAGACCCATACCAAACATTGCAAGTTTGAGCACCAAACCCGGACATGAACCTCAGTCAGTTTGTGCCCCGGTTCAGTTGAAGTCCCCCCCCCCCCAATAAACCCATGATGTTCCTCCCCAAAATGGCACCACATTAATTGAAATTTCCCCAGTGGCTTTGCATTGTTTGTGGGTGGTTACTTGCAGGGTTTTGGGTCCTGTACTGAAACCAGCAGCCAAATGCCATTTTTATACTCGGTTTGGCTAAACTTGAGTAAAACTAAGTTTTATCCAGTCTGTTCATCAATAATTGTAACCTTATGCTTATTGCATAACACCATAAGTAATCAGTACTCTTAAATAAAGGTCCCTTATAACGACCATAAAAAGCCATATTAGTGGTCATAAGAGTACATAGTAGGGGACAGGTACTTAAGATAAAAAAAAGGTACACAGAGTATTTATTGAATAACCAAAAAGGATTTTGCATACTATCTGTTTTTTCATTTGCTACTATGTTAACAATGAACTTCTAAACTGTACACAGGAGATTTCACCTAGAGTTTAACTCAATGGGAATGAATGAGCAGTTATTAGACTCTAATTGTGACATCTTTGACCCAGTGCTTCTCAGAACCTGCACGTTCTTGAAGGTGAGTGCTATAAGCTAACCTTTGATTATAACTAATTTTACATCTTCTGGAAGCAGTTGATATTCATCCTCTGCCAAGTCTTTTATAAATACTCCTTTAAAACATACAGTCTAACTATTGAATTATTTATCACCTGAGCAGAAAATCGAGTTCAAAAGCAACTTGGGAAACAAAGACACGTTCTGTGCAGGATATAAAGGTTGTAGTGGTAAAATGAGTTTTATTAATTTAATAAATAAAAGTACAGTCTGTTAGCCCAGTGAGGTTTATTGGATCTATGGTGTAGCAGCATGCCTCAATGTGGATTTTACTAAACACCAGGTGTTTTCTTTATTGAATTTTTAACACTGCACAGAGGTAAGTATTCACAGCTGGAGGTTTGTACTTAGCACATTATCATGTTAAAATCTAGGATGTGAACCTTCAGAGAAATATCTCTCATCTAATTAAAGGAGACTAGGCATATTTACATATGTCTATCAAGCATATACAGGTTTATTATAAAACGCAGGATAAGTTCATACTTTCATACAGAAGACAACAAGCCTCATGCATATAGCAGACCCAGTATGGGCAAACACAGAATCCCCACAACCATATAACATAAAATTATTCTCCCCTAGAATGTGAATTACATTACATCCATGTAACCTGAGGTTTGTTTGTAAAACTCTTTTTATTGTTTTAGTTATATAGATGAATTACATGTTACATGTGCTTTTTACACAATTGTGGCGGTATACAGAAATATATGAATGAAACAATAAAAATATTACATTAACACATGTTATCCTTTTCATACTATTGCAGCATTTTATAGCATCATCAAAATTCAAGCGGGATTTCAACATAGTTTAACAACTGCTATATTTGCAACATGGTCAAATTCAGATTCCTTTTGATAAGAACATTAACAGACCTGTCACCGTGTGCGTAATATTTAAATTTAGCGTATTGGGCCTGTTTGGCCTCTTTGATATTAAGAAGGTCCCGGAGTTCATTTCGCAGTCCGTACAATTGGTTTTGTTGTTCTACGCATTTGGAACGTTTGTTTAGTATTTCTAATGCAGATATTCGTTTTAGAAGGTCTTCCAGTTTGGCTGTTCTTAATTTTTTGAGTCTGCACCCTAATTCTCTCAATTCTCCGCCTATGACCCCTTTATGTGTTTCCCAAGTTATGGAGTAGGAGGTATCTGTTGGTTTATTTTCCTCAAAGAAAGTTTGGATTCTTTTGTTAAAATGATTAATAGTGTCCTGTGAGTCGAGCAAGGTCTCATTGAGACACCATGTGTTTTTCCTTTTAGGGAGGTCTGCCATGGAAATTATTATATGTACCAGTGCGTGGTCTGACAAAGTCAGTGGGCCTATTTCTGCTGACTTGATACTGTCAACGTGTGAGAATGAGCAAAAAATATAATCTAGTCTTCGGTAAGTTTGATGAACCGCTGAGTGTGAGTAGTCCTTGTTAGTGGGATTGAGCATTCTCCAAGTATCCACTAAATCAGCTCCTTTCAATACTTTAAATGCCGTAGCTAGTGACCTCTGTGATTGAGATGACGCCCCGGTAGAGCAATCTAGGGTGGGTTGTAGTGCGATATTCAAGTCGCCTCCTATAATCCTGACCCCTTCTGCTAATTCTTGTACCTTAGCTAGAGTCTCTCATAATGCATCTCCCTTCAGTATCTGCCCACGTTAGGATATGTGTGAATGGGATGGATTTAGAGACAAGGATACTGGTGCCTCTTGTGGCCTTTGAATAGGTGCTGTGAAAACAGTGACTATATTTATATTTTGGAAAAGTGGGTGTTGCACCAAATTTAAAATGAGTTTCCTGGATAAAGCATATATCCGGTCATTTCTCAGTAGAGTCAATATTTGAGACCTTTTTCTGGGAGTGTTGAGGCCACGAACATTAAATGATGTTATTTTAATTGAAGCCATAAGACCGGTGTTGTGAGAGACGCTGGCTTAGCACCATATGGATTGTGGATGGATGACGTGAGCACTATAACCATTAACAACTTATAAAAACCAATAACATCATGAAACAAGTTTTAGTAAAAACTGGATTATTAATTAGGAGTGGTACCAGTCTGGTATAGAATTTCTGTGTAGAGGTATTTTTCTTCTGATCCATGTATTACTGATACCTTCTCCCTATAACCTTGGTGGTTTTGGCGGTGAATATGAAGGGGGTGTGTTGCGGGGAGTTGGTGGAAGGGAAGA